>JAJQOW010000909.1:0-74675 GCA_037975125.1 Latrodectus hesperus
GGAAGAAGGACAATAACTTTATCACCTAGTTTAAATGTCTTTGAACTAGATCTCAAGTTGTAATAATGCGCCATCTTATCTTGTCAATTTGAAAGGTTATTTTGGCTCTCAAAGCAGCATCTTCCAATTTCCTTTTGAGGTTTTCAATATATACTGGAATCCGAGTTGTGTCATGTTGAAGACCTTCTAGCTCTCCAGTCCATGTATTCTTTAGAATTGAGAGTGGACCTTCCGGTTTGCGTCCAAACACCAGCTGGAATGGAGGAACTCCAGTGGTATTATTTGGCACTTCTCGGTAAGCCCAAAGAATGAAAGGAATTTTGGTATGCCATGTGCGAGGTTCATCGAGAATGACATGATGCAGCATTCGTTTTAATGTTTGGTTAAAACGCTCCACTAGTCCATTGGATTGAGGAAACAAGGGTGTAGAAAATCTTGGACTTAATCCCATTCTCTTTTCAAACTCTTTAGTCCACTCAGAGTTGAAATTAGTCCCATTGTCTGATGCAATGATATTAGGCACTTCAGTTCTCATGAATATTGACAACAGAGCTTCACATGTTGCTTTGGCTGTAGGACTTGTTAATGGAACAGCTTCAGCCCATCTTGTGTGCTGATCCACCAGGCACAGCACATATTTATGACCTTTTGAGCTAGGCGAATCAATTGGTCCTATCATATTAACGCTTACCACTTGAAATGGCAATTCGGGTCTCGCTACAGGTGTTATAGGAGCTCGATCTTTAACTTTAATTTTCCTTGTTAATTGGCAGTCTTTGCAAGCTTCACAAAAGTTCCTTACATCTTTTGAAAGACCAGTCCAATAAAAAGAATATCTTATTCTCATAGCAGTCTTCTTTGTTCTCATAGTAGTCTTCTTTGTTCAACTTCTTTTCTTCGGCATTTTGGTAAAACTAATTGGTTTGTTGTTTCTCCCAGAATTTTTTTCTTTATGGAACAAAAATTTGTCTTTGAAATAAAATCCTCAATTTTCTTCTTTTGCATTTTTCCTAGCTTCCTCTAGATTTTTACAAGTTTCTTGCTCTTGGAGAAATTCTTCAGTTTTCGTACGTTTCACCGGAGTTTTTTCCACTTCTGCAACACAAGCTTCATTCGTTGTAAATTCGTCAGTAAGGATATCTTCCTTTTTTGCTTTTTATGTACATCATCATATTCTGCACATTCAACCTTGGCATTGTCTATTACGGATATTTTCGATTCAGAAACAATAGTTCCCATTAGCACATTTTTTATTTCTGGCGGTAAGAGAACGTCTTCAACAAGGGAAGGAGCAACTGCACAGAGGACATCTTGATGCTCGACGTCACCCATACCTCCCATATATAAACTCATTGGTATGTTTACTAAAGGACATTTCTCTGCAGGTCCGAAAATTCCTTTAATATAAATTGATGGCTTGTTCTCTAGAGAGAAATCTTCTATCATATTACTTCTAACAACCGTGATTTCAGTTCCTGAATCTACTAGAGCGATTGCTCGTTTTCCATTAACATTTATTTGGATTCTTTCTAAATTACACAAAATTTCACCAATTATGTTTCTCTTGTGAGACATTACTTTGGTCACTACAGCCGTTTTAGATTGCTTCGCATCCTCCTTTTCTTCACAGATTTCCACTGCAGCTCTATTTACGTTGAACTTCTTCTTTACATCTTGTTCAGTTTTGTTTCTTGAAAGTTTTGGGCAAAACTTCTTCACATGTCCGTTCATACCACAAAAATAGCGTACATACTTAGGGCGAGTTTTAGAAATTTCTTGTTCTTCAGACTTCTCGACTCCAAATGAGAATCGAAATCAAAACAAATTTATATTACGTATCATACAATTAGCTATTACTCTACTTCAAATAAATCACTTTTTTTCAATGAGAGAACAAGAACACATGAATTCATACAGTTTCTAGAGAAATGCTTTACCCATGTAAATGAACAATAATAACATACACTACTGGCCATTAAAATTGCTACACCAAGAAGGAATGCAAATAACAGAACGATATTTATTGGACACATACATTATAGTGGAAAGAACAAGTGATTAGATTTACAGGAAATTAGGATGCATAGATCTTGAGAAATCAGTACCCAAAGCAGCCACCTCTGGCTGCAATAACAGAATTTATCCGCCTAGGCATGGAGTCAAACAGAGATTGTATGGCATGTACGGAGATCTCAGTCCATGCAGCTTCAACACTATGCCACAGTTCATCGACAGTAGTGGATGGTGAGTGATGGCGTGCCAATTTCTCGGCAACCATTGACCACACGTTCTCAATTGGTGACAGATCAGGAGAACGTGCTGGCCACGGTAACAGTCGAACCTGTTCTGTATCAAGGAAGTTCAGAACAGTACGGCCAACATGCAGTCATGCATTATCCTGTTGAAACAAAGCATTAGGGAGGCCTCGAAGATAGGGCAGAGTCACGGGCCTTAACACATCGGAAATGTAACGGTTGCTGTTCATGCTGGTAATGCGAACAAGAGGTGATTGAGACGTGTATCCAATGGCACCCCATACCATCACTCCAGCAGATGGGCCGGTATGGCGATGTCCAATGCAAGCTGGCAATGCGCGTTCTCCACGATGCCTCCAAACACGGATGCGGCCATCATGGTCCTGTATACAGAACCGAGATTTATCTATAAAGATGACGTGATGCCATTCCCGCGTCCAGATTCATCGCTGATCACACCATTGAAGGCGCTCCTTTCTGTGACACAGCGTCAATATTAGCCGAAGCCATGGTCGCCGTGCAGACAATCCATGCTGCTGCAAACGTCGTCGAACTGTTCGAGCAGAAACTTTTACCTTGCAAATGACTCCATTTCTCGACTCAGGGTTCGTGACGTGGTTGTACGATCCCTTGTGACCATGCGGATAAGATGTCTGTCTTCTCTGCTGTTAGTGATGGGGGTCGCTGAGATCCTGCATGACGTTCCGTATGATTGTCCTGAACCCATCGATTCCATATTCTGCTAACAGTCATGGGGTCTCGACCGGCGCGAGCAGCAATATTGCGGTACGATAAACCGCAATCCCGGTAGGCTATAATCCTTCCTCGATCATAGTCAGGCACGTGCTGATAGGCATTTCTTCTTCTTACGCGAGGCATTACAACAACTTTCTTTGCCAAAAACAGCGTTGAAACGGAAATTGAGTATGAGAAAACTGCTGTCAAATCTCTGGTTTTATTCACATTATAGATGTCGCTACTGTCGCCTGCTTTGTATGAATGCGCTGAAAATCTAATCATTTGCATATCACAGCAAGTTCTACCTATCATGCTAATTTCAAGAGTGTGGTGTGCCGCTTTCCTGGTGTAGCAATTTTAATGGCCAGTAGTGTATATATATATATATATATATATATATATATATATATATATATATATATATATATATATATATATATATTATTTTAATCTACAGCGTTTTTAAAGGTAACGTTCAATAAAAAAATTGTTGTAAGTATCCTACTACTATATATTTTTAGCACTAGTCTCAAAATCTAAGAAAATACTGATTTTTCTTAGATTTTGAGCTATTTCAAAGAACATTATCACATAAACCTTTTGCTCTAATTAAATTAATATTAATGCATTGCAATTTTCTGTAGAATGTTTGTAGTTTTTTTTAATTTCCCTAAAATTTGCCAGAAAAATAACCAATTTCACAAAAATATGCTATTTTTGGCTAATTTTATGCTTTTTTTTTCCCAGCATAATTTATCTAAAACCATATAAAAGAAAATGAGAGTTAACTTTTAAGAAAAAGTTAGCTCGAACGTCAGCAGATACTTTAAAGAATTTCACTGATAAATTTTCATTTATTCTATACATAAGGCTCAGACAACATGAAATGAAGATGCATCGATTGGAGTATGGTACTTTCTTTAGATGTACTCAACTAGTAAAATTCAAATGTCCAGCTCGAGATCTAAATATAACTAAATCTAACACACAGATTCAAGATATATTATATATTTTAAAATAGTGTAAAATATATAATATATATATTTTAATATACACATTATTTTAATATAGTGTAAAACTATTTTAAAATAATGTGATTTTGTCTTCAATCAGTATACATTTCTGCGTCATAACTTATACAGTGGTGTGTCTGTTTTCATGTTTCCCAAATGCATCACTCGCAAGTACACACTTGGTGTTACATCACACTCATCACTTGAGAATTGTGCTCATCTACAAAAACAGTGGCATTAAAAGTGTTTTCTCTGGAATATAAATTCTTTAGTCTTTTATAAGTACAAATAAATTATTCTTTACAGTGATGGTATTTTACTCACACAGTGTTCAAAATATTTGTCTTAAGGCAGTTAAAAATTTTGGAATATCATTACACATTCAATCATTACTTGAATTCACTTAACTATTTTTAAAGAATAACAAATCATTGTTCATCAAATGCATTTACAGCTTTGCGGTCATTTCTCTTGGCCTCTGAAAGTCAATTTGGTCTCTGTTAATGTCACCTATCAAGCCGATTTAAGATTTCATAGTAAGATTTACAAAGTAAGCATCATATTTTATGATAGGAAGAATAAATTTTGTATATTCGCATGAAAGATTCAATAGCAGTAGCATAGTATTTTAAATATCAGTAGAAATAACATTATCTTACACTTTGCTCATTTCATTTAAGTTACTAAACGATTAGTACATGGTTATAAAATTACATCAAGTCTTACAAAATTGTATTATACTTTAACGTAGTTAAATGATAACAAAAATGTAGTACCGCTTACACGAAAACAATATTGGTCCCATTTCAAACGAAAGCAATTATCCCTTTCTTTTCAGAATTTAAAATATTATTTTTGTTCTATGAGATACACAGAACAATTTACAATGATAACACCTCAAAAATCTATGATGAAATCTTTTACATAAAAAAAAAATTTCAAATTAAAGTATGTATGCACATTTTTTCAACTCACTTAAATTTACAAATAATTAAAAACATGACTCGTACTAACTTTCCAAAAAGTAATTTTTAATTATAATTTATATATAGATGCGTATAATTGTTTACATATTTTTAAACATGAATGTAAGTTTGTATGGTATTACGTTAAAAATATAGTGAAAACTTAATAACATATTTTTCCCAGGTACAACAACGGAACGTTCAGGTAGCATACCCTTATTACCAAATATCATTCAAAAGCACCCTGTAAACAAAGATCAGAAGTATAAAGCGAATCGCTCTAAGAGCTGGGACCGATTAGAAGACAATCCGAAGAAAAACATCTCATTCGCCAACTGCCCGGGTAAACTGGGTGATAACGGCCGGACTTCCACTAGCTTACCCTCTCTGTCGAACCCCTTCCCCAGGAGGGTTCCAGCCGCCCTTTTGGCCGCCATCAGTGAGCGCCTCGGTGCAGATGTCCATCCTGACGACACGGTGGTCGTCGAGATGTCGGCTGAAAACATCAGCTCGAAAGTGAGGCACGCCTTCACTGTGCAGGAAATACGTGAGGTAGTATCTCGGTACGAGGAACAAGTGGGCAGAAAGGTGAAGCCGATCCCTCTGGAGACCGTCCTAGATCCGGAAGACGATGGCCCCATCACTTTTGAAATTCGACACGGCAAAGAGAGAAACATTTTCAAGCTACCAGCAGGCAAACTGAAAGACAACAAGAAATGGCAAGTTACATTTACCATTGGAAAGTGTAAAAAGATTTAAAATTGCTTCATGCCAAGTAGATCGTAGACTTGTGTAGATAGATCACACATCCTTTTTTTCTACTTTAGTTTTCCTCTTTTTAGTTATTTCTTATGCGCACACCAAGCGATATTGATTTTCACCATTCATTCACTTGTTAATTAATTTCACCATATTGTTCTTAACACGATTTTCCATTTTAATGTAGTAATATATGCTAATTTATTACTGGAACGATCTGATAATTGAATGGTTAACCATTTGGTATGCTTTTCAATAGTTTATGGATTCAATTCCAGATTTTAGACATGGATGTTTGAAGTATCTTGGAATTGATTCTGAATTATAATATGGTAGAGTGTTAAGTCTAAATAGCAAAAGGTAAAATAAAACTTTAACCAAATTTAAAAATCAAAGCATTTTAACATAAATTTGTTTTTTATTGACAATATTATTTTAAATTTCCTTAGTAAATTCGTATTCATCAAAAAATAAATTCATACATCAAGTTTCAATTTTTGCACGAAAATACTTTTTACACCAATAAATATGACTAAACCCTGCAGAAAATCCACAATTTGTTTTATTGCATTAAAAATAAGATTCCTCTCAGCAAATAGAATTAAATGTAATAAAAAAGGTTTTGTTTTCTTTTGTTCACCAATAACTTAATTCGAATTAAACGAATAAACATTATAAAAAATATTTCTATTTTCGTAGTTTTTGGTGAGGTTGGAACAGCCTACTGGGGAAAATAATCATTACTTTGACTGGTAAGCTAGTTTGATACCTGACTCTAGGAGCGTTTATGTTCTTTAATCTTAGGCTTGAATATGCAGTTAGTATGGAAAATCCATCAGATCTGATTGCCAGCTCATGTCACGACGACGTCATTAAATGACGATGTCATTAAATGGTGGTTCAAGTTTAGAAGTCGATTCAGTGTGTTCAGCCGTTTCAGTCGATGGAAATAAGCAATTGGAAGTTTTGCAATAACTCACAAACCTTAAAAACATCATTATTATCCTTTATACACCGTTTATAAATCATATTTTAAGAGTAGTATCTACATTTCCTAACTAAATTATGAATGTATGGTGAATATTGTATACGAAACAAATATTGCAGAAAATATACTCATAAATTTTAAGTCTTAGTGTTTAATTTATATGGATAATAACTTTTTAGATTACATTCTTTTAATAACAATTTAACATCAAATTTTATATCTAAATTAAAGCTGAAACTTTGAATGGTCTTTTGACTCTTGTTAGTTACATGTGTGCGCATAAAAAATTACTGTGCCAATTTTTATATTGTTACTTTTTCACTACTCTGCTCATTTATCAATGAAATATGCCATCAAAAGTTCTGTGTGCCAGCCACTACCTATATCTGTGTCAATAGGTTCCTGCATTATTGCCTCTGGCCAATAGGGCGCTACTTCTTATCATTGGACGGTGAACGTCACGTGGACATGGAAGATATCCGATGGGAAGAAGTACGACTTGGTCCACGAGCTGTTCTTATGCTGCCTCCCAATTTTTGGACTTGATGCTCGCGCATCGATGTTGTACATTTCTTTTACAGATTGCCCATACGCTCTCTGCATTGTTATCCAAACTTCGAACATGTAAAAATAAAATGTTTTCTTATAAAATAGTTATTTTTTTTTCGAAACAAATTTAATTCATATGTAAGATGTTTAAGAGAATGACTTTTTTGAAAAAAAAAATCTTACCTTACGATCAAAATAGATTCAGATTTTAATCGCATAATGTAACGAAAGTTTCATATAGTGCCAATAGGTAGCACTATAAAGCCCCTATTACATTAGAGTTGCCCAGATTTCAGTTTGAGAAACTCCCGTAGACTTAACATTACGTGACGTCACAGCTTAAAATTTAAGCAACTTGTTCTTTTCGTCCAATGAATGCTTGAGATTTCTTTCAGGTTTGCTGTAAGAAAATAACAGCTTTACTAGATTTAATTATCGACCCCTTTTTTGGCTAACATTTTTAAGGTTGCCATATTTTACTCAGAAGGTGTCCACATTTCATAATGAATTTTTATTTGGGAATTTAATTTGTAGCCAAATTTTATTTACTATACGCCATCTTGCATCGTGTGAACCTTTACTTTTAAGATACGGAAAGATAATCTTTGCCGACGTAAATTAACACATTTTTGTGTGTATAATTTATTCTTAAGTAAAAAGACTAAGAATTTTAAAGAAGAAATAATTTCATATTGAAGCTTCAATTTAAACATAAAATTCTACAAACACTACACTAAATTGTATATATCGTATTGTAAGATTTTCCTATACAAAAATAATTTCTTAACAACAATGTTTGTAAAAAACTAATGATTAATTATTGATATATTAAAAAAAGAAACTCGAATTACTATTATAAAAGTTGAGGAAATGCACAAAAATTATATTTTTTAAAAAAATATATATATTAGTTATGAATTTTAATTCATAATTTATTTTTAAAATGAAAAAATCAATTATTTCTCTTTTTTATTAAAGTAAATATTGTGGCATATTAAAATAAGATCCATTTTTAAACTAATTATTTATTACATTTAAACAAACACACCACATAAAAGCAGAGATTCTTTACACTATCTTTATTTACATGCAGTTTCTTAAACTATAATCTGCAATAAAATGACAAGTATATTTTGAATATATATATATATATATATATATATATATATATATATATATATATATATATATATATATATATATATATATATATATATATATATATATATATATTTAAGTTTTGTGGGAAAAAATGAAGAAAAGAAATAATTGATAGCATTTTGTGATGACATTATATGAATAGTTTGTTTCATATTACATTTTCAAATTGAAAAAAATGTTATGAAATTTGTATGAAACTAAATGAATGAAGCGCTATTTAGCCTCATAGCTGATAATCTTGCAATTAAAGGTCATGGTGATGCATTTGAATATTTACAGTGGATTTTATTTTAGGAAGAGTTCACATAAGTTGTGGGTCATATTCATTTATTGCTCTTGTTATTGCTCATTGTAAAACTCTCAATCACTCAATGATTGACGCGTATTGAGAAAGCTCATCTATATGTTACTCATCTCTAATTGTTCAATAGTGACTGCAATTAGTCTTTATTGTTCATTTCAATGATTAGTTAATTGCTTTACATTAGAAGTCAAAATATTCTCTATATTGACCATGATGTAAATTAAATTATTTTGCAAATATAGCAATCATCTATATTTTTTATACTTTCACATTATTTGTATTTAGATCGCAAATATGAACAAATACTAGATTTCTATTTTAATCAAATATTGTATTTAATTTCCTAATTAAAATTGTAACTTTTTAACACATAAAATTGTAACACAGCCCTTTTTTAAATTTGATTTTTAACTAGTTTTACTATAATATGTTAAAAGTGCTTCATCATAAAAACAATTGAAAAAGGTTTGAAATTATAAAAATTTTATACTGATTTATATCAATTTAATACACAATATATACAGGAATAATATTTTAATGTTTATTTAAATAGAAATTTTTGCTTACATTAAAATCATTTCACTATTTTATTTGTACACTCCAGTATTTTCATCATTATAGGAATTCATTTTTAAGTCTAATTTACATACTGTCAAAAGTAAATGAAGTTAGTTGTAAGATTGCAATATATTTCGGATGAGTAAATGAACATTATGTAAGTGTGTTCCAGGGAAAAATGTATAAAAGAATTTAATTATATGAAGAATAATAATGAAATCTTATAAATATATATTTGTAAATAATAAACCAAAATGCTTGTGCCTTCAACATTTAATTATAATGCATTAACTTGCTAAAAAGAAAAGCAGGAAATTAATGTAATGAAAAAATAAAAGTAAGTGTTAATTTTACTTTTATTTTTTCATTACATTAATTAAGTCACTTTTTCTTGTGCTACCAAAAGCATTGAATTGTGAGGGATTTTATTTATGGTGCTTCGGCCGGGACTGAGATACGTTTGGAATAATAAAGAAGAAAATCACAGGTAAGCAAAAATTTAACTATATTCAATACTTGTTATATTGTGAAATTTAAGTAAAAAGAAAATTTTGTTACGATTTAAAAATGTCTACTAAAGACCTTGATAGATTAAAGCACAAACGTGCTATAGAAAGAACTATAACTACTAAACTTATATCCAAAATTGAAGTTTCCTTAGTTGATGAAGGAATTGATAAAAATGAACTTGAAGAACATCTAGAGGTTCTTATAGAAAAGAAAAAAGGTCTTAAAACCTTAGACTCCGAAATAGAAAATCTTATAGAAATAGTATTATTAGAACAGGAAATTAACGTAAGCGACGAATATCAGGAGAAGTGTATTAGAATTGCTAATAAAATTAGACGCTGTATTTAAAACAAAACAGCTAGCGTCGACAAAAATTCGGTTGAAAATTTTGTTGAGACAAAGGGTTCCGAGAATACTGCGAGCGAATGCACAAATGTTTCTAATGCAATAAAATTACCAAAATTAAATATTAAACAATTTTCTGGCGACCCTAAGTACTTTAATGAATTTTGGAATTGTTATGAAAATACAATTGAACAAAATTCTTCTCTTTCTAAAATTCAGAAATTTGCATATTTGAAAACATTTCTTACCGGACAAGCATTAAATGTCGTTTCTGGTTTTGAATTAAGTAGTGAGAATTATGACAATTCTGTAACATTGTTGAAGGATCGGTTCGGACGCAAAGACGTCATTATTAATACCTTTATGAATAAATTACTGAATTTAGAAAAGGTAAAAAATGTATCGAATGTTAGAGAGTTACGAAAACTTTACGATGAGTTGGAAATTCGCATTAGAAATTTAGAGTCCTTACAGGTGGCATCGGGATCCTATGGACACCTTTTAATTCCAATTTTAATGAAATTATTACCCGAAGAGTTAGTAATTGAATTTAATCGGAATCGGAAATCTCATGAAAATAAAGATGTATCTGAATTACTTTCGTTTTTGAAAAACGAAATTCAGTGTAGAGAAAACACTTCGCTAGTTTTAAGCGAAAAGAAATTTAGCTCCAATCAATTTAAAAATGTAAATAAAAGTCCTATGAGAAATTTGCCTTCAGCAACTGCTCTTAATACGCAAGTGAAATCCTTTAATTGTATATTCTGTTTGGGTCCCCATGATACGCTTAAGTGCAGAATGCCTGTACAAAACAAAATAGAAAAATTACGAGCTGAAAAAAGATGTTTTGTTTGTTTTAAGAAATTTCATCAAAGTAAATACTGTTATTCTAACAAATATCCTTGTAATAAATGCAAAAACAAAAATCATCATACTTCCATTTGTTTAAATAAATTAAATCCGAATGTTATCAAAGGTAACGAATTAATTAATGAAATTCCGAATCAAATCAATGAAATAAATGAAGATCACGATCCAACGGTTCGCGATTCAGAAATAATAAGTTAGTTGTTTGTTGTTGTAAGGAAAATTCCGAGACTTCGAAATATGTATATTTGCAGACATGTACAGTTAAAGTTTTATCAAATACGAATTCTGCGTTCACGCGTATTTTTCTTGACAGTGCCAGTCAGAGGTCATTTATTACGCAATCACTGGTTAATACGCTAAAGCTATATCCGAAGCGATGGGAGAATTTATCTGTTTATTCTTTTGGCATGAAACAGACAAATGAAAAAGCGTATCCCGTGGTAGAAATAAAATTAAAAAGAAAAAATGGAAGCACAGTGAAGATCGAGGCTGTAGCTGTGCCAGATATCACGGCAGCAAAACTCCAGATGCCTTCATTACAAGTTAGAAAATTAATGAGAGCAAAAAACTTGGAGTTAGCTGATTTATCATACGCAGGAAATGAATTGCTGGATGTGGGAATTTTAATCGGTGCGGATCTGTTTTGGGACTTCGTGTTAAATGAAAGGGTGAGAATAAATAAAACCCTAATTGCTATAAATACCATATTTGGATGGACGGTCGTGGGATCGGAATTTAAAGCAAATGTAAGTTGTTCTCAAAATTGCATCGCTGTTTTCAAAAATATAGTTACAGATGATTTAAAAATATTTTGGGATTTAGAAAATTTGGGTATTTCGGATAAAAATGAGGAATTGTCAATTAAGGATAAAGAAATAATTACGCAATTTGAAAACGGGTTATCATACAAAAATAAAAGATATGAAGTAAAATTAATTTGGAAACAACTTCCCGAAGAACTAAATGACTATTTCGAAGTTGCGCATAGGCGTTTCGAAAATTTAAAACTTAAATTAAGTAAGGACGAAAAAACACTTGCAGAATACAAAGGTATAATTACGGAACAACTAGAAAATGGAATCGTTGAAGAATGTAACGATAAAATATTAAGTTCGGGATATTTTATGCCTCACCGACCCGTAATAAACGAAACAACAAAAGTGCGTATTGTGTTCGACGCGTCATCAAAATTGGAAAATTCTAAATCACTTAATGATATGCTTTATCCGGGACCAAATCTAAACCCAAGTATTTTAGATGTAATACTAAAATTTAGGAGAAACGAAATCGCATTTTCAGGAGACATCGAAAAGGCCTTTTTAAACATAAGTATTGCAGAAGAAGATCGAAAATATTTGAAATTTCTGTGGTTTGCTGATTATGCAAATGAACCATTTAAAATTATGAATATGAAGCGTTTACCATTTGGGGTAAACTCATCTCCTTTCATATTAGCCATCACGATAAAGTATCATTTAAAAAAGTATATTGACACGAATCCAGATTGTTGCGAAATGTTAAATTCTGTAATGTATGTCGACGATGTTTTCCATGGCACGGAAAATATCGAGCAGGCATTCGAAATTTCTCGTGATGCGGTAAAAATATTGAATGACGCGAGCATGAAATTAAGGAAATTAACTTCGAATTCTAAACAATTGATAGAACTATGGATGCAGGAAGGTCTTCTAAAACCGGGAGAGGACACTGCGTCACACTCCAAATTACTAGGGCTAATATGGATTCTGAGAATGACATTATAAAATTAGATGTTCATACTTTGAAGGCCTCAGCTTCAATTCAGGAATACTCCACGAAAAGAACAGTTTTGGGAACTGTTTCAAAATTTTTTCACCCTGCAGGCAACATTTCCCCTATGTTGTTAGAATGAAAATTTTGCTACAAAAAATATGGGTTATGGGGTTGGATTGGGATGAGCGACTACCTGAAGATATTGAAGTTGAATTTAGAAATTGGCTAAAAGAAATAAACTACCTAGAAAACTTGCAAATTCCCAGAAGGTACTTTGAATATGGGAACAAGAATATGGACATAAGTCTTCATGTATTTTGCGACGCGAGTATTAAAGCTTATGGAGCTGTTTCATATTTTAGATATCGCAACGCTACAGGAACTAATGAATTTAAGACAACCCTTGTAATTTCAAAAAGTAAAGTGGCACCACTCAAAACCTTGACCTTGCCTCGTTTAGAATTAATGGGTGCGATTATAGCTGTGAGAATTTATAAATATTTAAGGAAATTATTTAAAGATCTAATTCAAGAAACATATTTTTGGACCGATTCTGAGATCGTGCTACATTGGATGAAAGGAACATCCAGGGAATGGAAACCCTTCGTTAGCAACAGAATTATAGAAATACAAGAAAAGTCTTGTCCGGCAGATTGGAGACATTGTAGTGGCAAAGAAAACCCAGCAGATTTATTGACCAAGGGGTTAAGTGTCGAAAACCTTAAAGAAAGTAATCTTTGGTGGAAGGGACCTCAGTGGCTTGAGGGTCCTTCTGAAAATTGGCCAGTCCAAAAAATATCAGAAAAATACGATGAACATCATGAGAGACGCAAAATGGTTTTAGTAAATCAATGCATTTTAAAATCCAGTGAAGCTATTATCGACATTAAAAAATTTAGTGATGTATCAAAATTTATAAGAATTCTTGCCTACGTTAAACGATTTGTAGCTAAAACTAGAAGATTACCGGTGGAAAATGATCCACTTACCGCTACTGAATTACAGGAAACAGAAATCTTTTGGATAAAGAAGATTCAAAGAGAAAACTTTCCATCGGAAATTAAAAATCTAGAATGCGGAAAAGATGTATCAACGAGTTCTAATATTTTATGTTTAGCTCCGGTTTTAGATGAAAATGGCATTCTACGAATTAAGGGAAGGCTAAGCGAAGCCGATTTTATGATAGAAGAAAAACATGCGATATTATTTCCCAATAATTCCAGATTTACCGAATTACTTGTGCTACGTGAACATCGTAAAGCGTTACATGTAGGAGTTGCCGCAACGTTGACAATTTTGCGACAAAAATTTTGGATTCCTAAGGGACGACAACTCGTGCGGAAAATAGTTAATAGATGTTTGATTTGCAAGAAAAGTGTAGCTAAACCGGCGAAACAAATGACAGCACAGTTGCCGAAGGATCGTATAGCTGAAGCTCCTCCATTTAGCGTAACGGGTGTGGGCTTCACAGGACCAGTGTATATAAAATGGGAGAAAGAAACTAAAAAATTGTATATGGCGCTTTTCACATGTGCAGTCACAAGGGCTGTGCACCTCGAATTAGTTTCTGATTTGTCGACAAACAAATTTATGTTAGCAATACGAAGATTTTTCAGTAGGCGGGGAAACACACGCGTATTTTATTCTGATAATGCTACTACTTTCAAACGTGCTAACAAGGACTTGCAATATTTTTTCAATATAATTAAAGATACAGAATTCAAGAATTTCATAACTTCTGAGGGTATAGAATGGAAATTCATAGTCGCACTTGCGCCATGGTGGGGAGGCTTCTATGAGCGTTTAATGAGAAGTATCAAGCAACCTTTGAGAAAGATTCTAGGCAGAGCTCAACTTGATTTTGAGGAGTTTATGACGGTCCTTGTAGAAGTGGAAAATGTGTTGAACCATCGTCCACTCACCTATGTGTATAATGATGTCCACGAACCTGAACCTTAAACGCCTGCTCATTTTCTGCTCTCTGGACAAAAACTTCAATATCCGTGTAATTTTGCAGAACTTATGGGTGTTAATTCCACAAAACAATCCCTAGTTAAGCGCAAGCAATATCAAATGAGACTTATCAGCCAAATTTGGATAAAATGGAAAAACCAATACCTCCTTGATTTGAGAAATTCTCATTATTTGGGAACACCTGTCAGCAATAAAAATTTACAAGTGAACGATATAGTGCTCTTAGAAGGAAAAACAAAGTCAAAATTCTTATGGACTTTGGGTCGAATTACGGAAGTGATGAAGGGGCGTGATGGACTGGTGCGCTCGTGTGTGGTAAAGACTGAAAACGGAGAATTCCGTAAACCAGTCCAACTCTTGTATCCCCTCGAGTTTCCAGACTCAAGAAAAAAAAACTGTGAACTTTATATAACGTTTTTTTTTGTTTGTTTTCATTGTTTTGTGATTTTTAAATTATTTATTTTTCTATAATTGTTAATAATTGTAAATGTTTAATGTTGTTTTCTTAGTATCATTTCAGAAAGGTGTGATAATTTGTAAAATTATCAGGTGGGGAGTGTGAAGAATGCTCACTCCGATCTGTTTACGCCAGTAGGTGGCGTGGTAAGTTAGTGGGAAAAGAACCACCGACTAAAAAGGTCTTTTTATGACCAGTCTGCTACAAAAATGTTAATTGCTACAAAATGATTAATGCTACGTACAATATTGAAATTATGTTACATATGAGAAAAGTTTTGTGTTACGAATAAGTGTTATATAATTAATTATGCTACCAATTAAGTATATTGTGCTTTGGAAATGTGTATATGGTTATATATAAATTAAACGTTGTGATGCGTGAAATTTGCCTACTAAAAATAAAAGTAAGTGTTAATTTTACTTTTATTTTTTCATTACATTAATTTCCTGTTTTTCTTTTTAGCAAGTTAATGCATTATAATTAAATGTTGAAGGCACAAGCATTTTGCTTTATTATTTTGCATATATAGTTATAATTTACCAAATATTTTTAAATGGCATACTTATTTCGACTGAAGTTTCAGTTTAAACATGCAAATGTAAGTTCAACACAAACTGTAAACATTGTAAAATGACAAAATAGTCTCATGTATTGAATAACTAACAAAACTTTAAATGAAATTAATGTTTGAAAACTCAGTAAATTTAATAAATATTGAAATTGGAACACTTCTTATCTACTTTGCTGAAGAAATTAAAAACAATTTTAATTATCTGAGTTTTTATTTATCTATTAAATTTATTAAGTGTTTCATCTATAATACTGGAAAAGTATACAATAAAGACAAAAATTCTTTTTAATCTTCATCAAATGAGTTTATTAAGTTAATTATTTCTAACTGAAGAGCATTTCTTTTTTGTTTGTTTTTAATACCGGCAATTCTGCTAGATTGAAATGGAATACAATAATTAAAACCAATCACTTATTTCCATGTTATTACTTCCACTTGGCGAAAAAAAGACAAAACATGATCCGTGTTTAAAATCATTGGCGATATGAATTGCTCGAGTTGCTGCTGCATGCACAAAAAAATTGCTCATTCTCGGCAACTTATAACGCCAATAATTTTCAGTTGGCAAGCAAAAACTTGGCGAAAAAAATGATTTACAAATTTCAACTGCGCAGCTGTGAAAAAATCTAATATTATTGGACGGATAGAACGAGTTGCTCAAATTTTTAGCTGTGACGTCACGTAATGTTAAGTCTACGGGAGTTGCTCAAACTGAAATCTGGGCAACTCTATTGTAATAGGGGCTTAACGTTCTTTCTTTGCTTACCACTTCAAACAGGTGTTTATGAAGATGACAATTGCATAATAGAAATCATTTGTGTCCCACATTTCGCTAAGTGTAATACCCATAAGCGAATCACAAATTGCAATTTTTTTAACTTTTTCATTTTTTTTCTTATGCCTCTCCCTATTACTAAATTGAAATAAATTGCTTACTTTCTCCACATTTAAAATAATTTTTCAAATTTATTCAAAGGACTCCATTTGAGTAACTCACCAGATATAACAATCAACCTTTCTTCCATAAGTTTATAAAATGCATACTTTTTGATTATTTTTCATTAATTTATAAATTACCAGTTTTAAATATGTGAATTCATTTAACTGACAGTTTCAAAAGTAAATTTTAAAAAATTTATCGAATAATTTTACAAGCTATTCTATTTGATATATAAATTCCACTATTATGCTTTGGAAAAAAATAAATAGAAACGAATAGAACATAATTCGATTGATTCAGAAAATTTTATATTCTACTTATTTCAAACAAATGGAACATTTATCAATTAAAAGAGAAATTTTAAATAAGTTGATTTGAAACAAATGCCATTAATTACAATTTCTAAAGTAAATTTAAATGGAAAATTATAATATATACGGGGAGGTAATCGTATACAATTATCTCCCGCTGACCGAGGGCGAAGAGGTTAGCGTCCCTAACATCGAGCGCGCGCGAAGATGTAGGTCCCAGGCTCGAGAATAGATATTTTTTTATTTTTATCACTTCACTTCACTTTTTGGGCGAAGATGACACACCCACTATATGAGATGCCATCACTTAGCCCACTATAGAGCTGAATAGGGCAAAGGCAGCTAGGCATTAGGAAAAAAAATCTTACTCATGCTGGTGATAGATTTATTTCATTGTTGGAACAATATATTAGGTGCATATTTAAAGCTGACTAAGCTTTGAAGACAATGTTAATGAAAATAATTAACAATGTAGTCAGTTCTTAAACAGTATAGCTGATTGCCAAGCAATTGGTTAGTGTTAACGCTGCAGCTCATTCAAGAGAGTGTTCACACTCTTTTAGACTAATGAACAAATTAAACATTAACTTGCATCTTCCTATAGATGTAAATTCTGTGTTTCAATGAAAGCTTCCATTCCCACATATATAATTTAATTACTTATTCCTTTTAACATAGAATATGACATATATTTTTCATTATATAAATAAATTAATTCCTCATTAAAATGCTTTTTTTTAAAAACTAATGTGACATTATCAGAAGCCAAAAATTTGCTGTTTAAAAAAATTATAATAAAATAAAACACATTTATTTTCAAATGTTTATTATTTTAAGGTTTACAATATTTAAAATATTCAACTTATTAGAATATGCATAAAGAATGATAATCAAGTAGGAAGAAATGTTTAGTATTAAAGAAAATCAAATAAAACATTTGGCAGTTGAATAATGAAGGAGAATTTGTGATGATGTCACCAATTCTAAGTAATATTAAAAAATAGGAAGATGAAAATTTATTTAACTTCTTACTTTGAGTTGTTTTTCTTTACAAAACATTACTAATAAGTGAAAGATAATAAATATTATTTAAATCTTCAAATTTCAAGATTAAATAAAAAATATTATCTTGAAGTTTTAACACTAATAAATTAACAAATGTATAAGATTTTAATGATTTAACACTGAATCCCATTTTAATAAATGAAAGTTTTCCCGCTGATAAAGTAAAATTTATTGTATTTTTAAATAATAAAGAGATAAAACATCTAATTCTAGAAAGCAAGAAATCCAATATCTATTTCAAACATGCAAAGAGATTTTAAAGATAAAAAATTAAATTTTACTAGAATAATCAAATTTTCATGATTTACTAAACTTGAATTTTTAGAATAATTTAAGTGAAATATAGTGAATATTATATGAAATATAGTATAATCCAAATACACATATTTTGAATACTAGAAGGTTAATTCTAGTAATATATATATATAGATAAAAATTATATCAGTATAATATATATGTGTGAGTGTATTTGCATATGCCTTTTTACATTCTTTTTTGAAGAATGATCATACATTTTACAGCCTAAGCTTTACATGAAAATTTTGATTTTATAGTAAAATATTTTTATATTCATTTCTTTTATGTATATGATATCACAATCTGAACTTTAAAATTTGTGTGTACATCATTTCAAATGCAATCAATGGAATTCAAATATTCCAGTAAAACATAGATTTGGAATAATTTAAAATTATATTTTATTCCATAATTTTTTATCCATTAAAAAATGTAAGAGGTGAAAACATAGTGAAATAATCATATATTCATAATGAAAACAGGACAATTTACTTCTTGTTAAAAAACTGAAGAAATTTAGTTAAATTCATATGATTATTCAAGTAAAAGATTAAAATAAATTTTCTTTTTTACTTTAAATGCTCTTTTTTCAGCAAATTGAACAATTTAATGATTATTCTTATCTTATAATCATGGATAGATGTTGTAAAATAAAAGCTATCAATTTTCTTTTATTTATTTAAATAATTGAACATTTAACTAAAACAAAATTTTAGAATAGATGAGATTTTGATTGGGTTAATGCAATGTATATATTTGGAATGAAGATAAAGAAAATCAATTAAATTTTTTCATTTAATATTAAATTTTTTATATTATTGATACAGTATTCTATCGCAGTTTGCTTCAATAAAATTTTCAATTTTAATACTAAAAAGGACAATTCATATAATTTTGATCCATTAATAATATGTTTGCTTTTTGAAATAGAATATCTTTCTACATTTCGACCAGTTCTGTTAAAAAGATTAGGTTACATAATTGCGAGGTTAAACATAAACACTAGCAATATTTGACCTATTATAATTTTTAATATGAAACAAATTTTAAATCATTATCTGTGACAAAATATATATGTACATATAACTTTAGGCATGAAATAAATAGTTTTAGATTTATTTTTTTAAAGCGGTCAGAACACCACAAAATTCGAAATCTTAATATTTTTTTATCCCAGAAATTATACAAATGAATTTGATAAGACTAACTGGAAATATTTTAATAAATTATAAATTTCGTTCAATTTGAGCTCTTATAAACCCATTAATAGAAATAAATTTAAAAATTTAAACTAAATATGCCTATCAGTTTTGTAATCTGAAACAAAATTCATAATTAAAGTTCAGAAACTGAAAGAATAGAAATATTAATCCACACTTACACTTTTTATTCTTAAATATGGATAAATAATGATATTTATATACTCGATTAATTAAAACAGTAGAAGTTATAACACATTGATATATATTTTTTACAATAAGATTTCTTTTAAATAATTTATAATATTTTTTCACTTATATTTCTGAAATTGTAGATGATTCTAATGTTTAAAAACATCAATATCTTAATGTATTTTAAAACCCTTACTCAAAATTTATTTATTTTTTTGAAAATGTGTTGATGATGGTAAATTACAAATGATACATGAATTTACAAATGAAATACACATATACAAATTAACTCATTTATCTGCAATCATCTTCTTCACTGTCAGAAGCAGATGAAGCTTCTGATTCACACGATTCCTCAGAATCAGAGGATATTGACAAATTTACATATGGGCTATTAGTATTAACAAATAATTCATCAGAGTTGTTAGAAGTATCCCTTTGAGTTCTTTGTGGGACAGCATCTGAGAAAGCCTTGGGCCTGTAAAACAGAATAAAAATTACTTAAACATAGAAATGCTAGCAAGCATATATATTATATATATATATATTACAAAACACTAATCAATTCTAATGATTTCTTAAAATTAATATATAGTCAAATCTACACATTTATCTAGAGTTTATTGCTTCCCATTTAATTTTTAAAAGTTTTTGCCAATAGAATAGGTATCTTTTACTAATGTGAGTATATATTTAAACTCAAATATTTTATATTTATATGTTATAAAATTCACTGAATATAAAAACACAGAAACAAATAGAAAAAAACCCAATTGAAATCACCCATCTGATTGCAACACATAATAATCTTATTAGTGGTTAGTTAATTTCACACAAATAATTACTACATTTGGTCTTGACTGAACTGGACCATCATGAAATCATTGTGATTGATCTGGATCTTTATTTAAGGCAACAATTAAAAATATTATAACAATCTAATATTGATCATACCTTTATCCAGTGATAACATTGGAAGAATTTTCAATTTTGTTTTTGGACAAATGCATTAAAAATTTTAAAACAAAAAAATTATAACATTTTCAAGCAAATAATAAATGCTTTATGGTAAGTAAAAATTCCAGGAGTAATTCAAGATTTTCAAGAACTCAAGTCAAAATTCGAGCAGTTTCATGGCCCCTTAAAACAATTTTTCAAATTTCAGGAGTTGTATGAACTATAGTCCTAGTTAACCAACCACTGTTCCTAGAGGCATTATAAAGAAAAAACAAGGGTAGGACCCCCAACCTGCCCACTAATATCTGTGAAATCGACTATTATAAAGAAAGAGGTTATATTTCTTAGCTATCTTTTTTTTCTTTTCCTGTTAATGCCTGTTCACTTATGTTTTTAAAATCTTACAGCATTAGAAGAGGCAGATTTGATGGAAATTTGTTTACTGCTACACATAATATGATTACCCACCATTACAATGAAAATATATCTTTATTATTTAAAAACTAGGATAAGCAGAAGAGAATTCGATTTGGTTCACCAATCTTCATTTTCCTTTTGATGTCCATTTAAAATGACATCTGATATTAATCACGTTAATCTTAGATATGTTAAATGATTGCGAAATACTGTTAGTGGTAAAATTGGCCTTAATTTCAATAGAAAAGATGACAATGAAAATCAAGCATAACACACCAAGTCAATAATTTTCTGAAAAATGATATTCATGGCACAAAAATTGACTAGTCAGACCTTTAAGTCAGAAACTCATTTTGAAGAGGATTCTGTGACAACCAAACAGGGCTTTAAAACAAATAAGTTGAACATATAGTGACAAGAACTTATGATTTGTCTTATTTCCAATATAAAATCCTAGTATGAGGTTTGTACCTCTGTAAGAAAGGATCACAGTCACCCATTAACAGACCATTATACTTTATTCCATGAATAGTTTTCTACTTTCTAATCTTGAAAAGTGTTATATACACTTCTGAGATAGTAAACCAGAACTGAAAAATCTTCTTAATTTTATTAAATAGAACAGAGAGAAGGTAATAAATGAAATAAATTAATATTTTTATAACATTACACAGCCTTAAAATAATGTAGACAAACATTATAATAAATTACACATGAAATTATCTCCAATAAAATTAAACACATTCATACTTCAAATTGACTGTTAACAATAAGCAGAAAAAATACTTCTTTATATATGCCAAAGTGATGTATGGGGATTGATATAAAAAACCAAATATGATGTAAATATGAAATTCTTATTACAAAGCATAAAAAATGTTACAAAAATTATTACTCATTAATAATAGGCATGATTTAATATTTTGTACCAAGCTCCAAATCCAAAACAACTTTGCTCAATCTAATAGGGTCTTCCACTTTTCTTATGCAAGAGATGTAATTCTTGAGTAACAAAAATATTTAAAGTAATCAATATAGTAAGGGCAAGCGTATTACATTCTTATACAATATGATGCACCATTTCTTCGCTCTTATGGCATTTTCTGTATAGAGTCTTGTTGAAAAAATCAGTATCATATAAAGTTGTTTTTTTTATTATATCTAGGAAGGCACACACAGTAACGCTATTAATAACTTCTTACTCTACTTCAAACATAAATGAAACAGGGGTGATTTCTACTATTGCTACTAAAGAAGTCATTTCTACAGCTTTACAGTTGATTTATTCTAAATTTTCACATCTTGTAAAGACAGGTCTAGCTCAAGGGTTTTATCAAAAGTGGTTTTAAATCTAAGGAATAAAAAGGTTCATCCAGCACTGCCTGAGTTACTGGCTAAGGCAAGATACTCCAGCAATTTGCCAGGATCACTAGAAGCTTAGTTAGGACATTATAACCTTAATGTCATTCACTTCAGGCACAGGTCGTATAACACCAAGATTATGGTTTATGACTTCTCACGAAATGTCCTTTCAAAAAAGGTAAATGACATTCGGCTATCCCTCACCTGCTGATATGCTTGGTAAAAAAGCTCAAGCTTCATTTTATATATACGATTTGATAATGGAAAAAGACTACAGCTTTTTTCTCCAAGTAACATGGCAGAATTAACTTTTATGTAAAAGCTTAGCTTATATAAAAGCATTCTCCAGATTTACTTCAGATATTAAAAATTACAGGACCATATATCACAATGGAATAAATGTGATATAAACAAGAGAAAAACCTCAATATCCTATATTCTTTAAAAACATAATTTTAAATATTTGCTTTTTCATAGTTATATAAAATGATATTTTTATGCATTAGTTTCAGCAGATTAAATACAAAAATTTCACTTACCAAATATTCTGACTATGAAAATATTTAATTTGGTCTTTGAGTAAAACTCTAACAATTTCACCTTTAACTTTAACTCCTTCAGTAATAGGATCAATTATGACAAAATCACCTAAAAAGGAAATATTATTTTAACTATAAAAACAAAACATACAAACATGTAGACGCTTATAAGTATACCCATGTTTATAAAAAGTGAAGCACCATGAAGGAATTATGCAAATTGAATTAAACTTACAAGAAATGTAAAGTGATGTGAGACATTAAAATTATTAGAATTATAAAGCAACTGAGCATGTATGGAACAAGAGCCATTTTGGTTTTTGTTCCATGCATGCTTAATCAATTCAGCTATTCATCAGTCACTAATTAAATGTTAATAAATGATTGTCAAGATGCTTTGAAATTTGTTTATCGTTCTCTGTCAGCAGTAAATATATAATTGTAGTCAACATGCCTTGTCAAAAATGGAGAGTGCCATACCGAAAACATGGAGTTCGTATGAGGTTGCATCATCAGTGTGCGAGAGGTAGAATCATTGTACTGAGAAATCACAGTAAGTACACAAAGTTTATGCTGTGAATTTCCAATACAACAGCAATGTGTATTTCGAGACAGAGAAGAATTAAACAAGGTAAACACAATGAAATGAGGTGATACACACCACATTTGCATTTCTGTGATGTACCTCACCACACACTCATGTATTAGAAAATGGAGCATGAGTATAAATGTTTTAGAGTCGAATTCCACGATTAATTATTATCGATTGCAGCATCAGCAATGTGCAAGAATTCCATAATGCTAGATTCCCCAGCCATTGAATCAGAGAAGCCTACAACTTCAATGGCTCAGCAATTCACTGCATGACAACAAGTTATTTTCTTGGTATAATTTGGAGTGCAATGAAGGAAGTGTACACATCAGATGATAAAAAGAAATATCTGTTCCCTTAGTGTCTTATCCAGCATCATAAAGCACAAACACTTAGCATTCTGGTGTGGGAGTTTATTGGGTATCATTGTTGATCCCATTTAGTGCAAAATGCAGACAACTTCAACAATGATCGCTATGTGAGGGAAACTGTGACAAAAAAACTCCCATTCTCTGAAATTTTAAGCACTGTATTTAAGCAAGAAAATGCATGTTTGAGACTACAAAAGGCTTTTTCAGTGAATAGCACTTTCCCTTCTCTGGCCTGCTTATTATCTAAATGTGTTGCCCATTAAGACCTATGGAATCAATTCAAAGCTATAACAGGTATGGACTCTCGACATTTAGCATGGTAAATACAAAGAACTGAATTATGAAGTCCTTTCTTTTTATCTTGTAAATTTAATTATTTGTATTACTGTAAGTAATTTGTGGAATAAATTTCCTAAATTTCTGACAATTCCATCAAGGTATTAGGAATTTTTAAACATGAATGTATTACATGCAAAATAAATAGATCCAATTATTAATTCTCTGAAGTGAAAACAAAATTATTTAAAGTATTTCCATCATGAAATAACAATATTTTTTACAGAAGAGAGAATTTTTTAAAATGAGAAGTAATTTGTTTTTCAGAGATTGAATATAGCATATTTATAAGAAATTATATTAAAAATACATAAGATAAAATTCCATTTTTACTTTACACATTTTCTTATTAAATGAAATTTTCTCAATAGTTTCAGATTGCTAAAATAGATATTTCAAATAATTTTATTAAAAAAATTACCTCTTTTTATCCATACATGCTTTCTAAATTTATTAGGCATGCTAACCAAAAATGTTTCTCCTTCTGGATTAATCACTTCATGTAGGTTATTTCCACGACTCTTAACAATCTAAAAAGATATAACAAATTTTAAACATATTTCTGAAAAAAAGGGGAAAAAATGCTAATAGGTTAAATGAAGTTCACAATAAAGAAATTTCTAAAAATTTAATAAAATCTTTATCTTATTTTATAATATTTAACTAGTTTTCAGTGAACAGGGCCTGAACTATGTATTGGCAAACAGAAAAATTTTAGTTTGTAACTTTAACTATCATGGGAACTTACAAATTCAAGTCAGAACGTATGTAAAAATACATTGTAGAATTGGTATTAGTTTTTTTTAAAAAATTCTTTGAGATGTTTACCAAATTACTACCAAAAGAAAAACTAGACAATGGATAAAAAAATATAAAAACTGGATATTTAAGTCCAGACAAAAATCTATGTGGCATTTCCCAGCTGAATTTATACCATATTCAGACATGACATCAAAGTTCCAAGAATATAGTTCCATTTGATTAATTTGGGTATCATAATAATTAAATATAAGAAAACCCCAAATGTACATATTAATATAATTATTTTTTTCAGAAATATTAATTCTTGGATCATATTTTGGAGTTCTCAAAAATTCTCAAAATATTTTAATAAACAATTTTAAGAACCAATGCATAATTAATGGGTCAGATTTGATTTGTGACATAAAAATTTAAAGCATCAATCAGAAAGACAATTTTAATTATAAAAGTTAATATTTATACTTCAGCTACTATAAATTTAAAACATGATGCATTCAAATTTTATTTTAAACAAATCATTAAAAGAGATTAAATAAAAGTTTTCGAAGCTTGTTTGCCTTGTAATTTGTATCAGTAAATCTATCATAAAATTTACATTTGTATTGTTCACAAAACTTCACCTGTGACATAATTCTGTGCATTTCTTATTTTCTAAGACCATAGCATGCATTTCTCAATATTACACGTTCACTGCAAAAATTATACTTTGATTACATAGTTAATGTTGCAATAATGGTAGAAAAAAATTACTTGTGTTAATGTGACTTTTACATTATGAACAGTGCAGTTATTAATGAATATGACAATATAAACCTAATTCTATATTTTAGTTTTAGAAGTTATTAAATAGAACAACTGTCATTGACACTGTTTTATTGGCAACATAATCAGCAGCCAATTTATTTAGTAATTTTCAAAGCTTGCCTTTTCACAAAATTTCTCCCCTTTTTCTGTAAACATATTCACAGAACAGAGAGTAGTTACATGTTTTTTTAAAACATTATCTTCTTTAAAGCTTTCAAATTTTAATTAGGAAGTGTATTTTGGTAAAATACAAAAATAAGGTTCAGTTTCATCAGCATTCTAGATATTATTGTATGAAAGATTAGCAATTATTTTCAGCTATTCTTTTATAATTCATGTTTCCAGCTGAAAACTATACAATATTTTCCTTCCCATTAGAATGTTTGTGAACATAATGTTCTTCCTTTTTCACTAATGATTAAGCCCCCTTTCATACACTGCAATGAAAGTTTTCCTCTAATTTAGAAGCAAGATTTTTAGCTTTCTATTGCATTATAAGAACATTGAATATGAGGCAGTAGGGACGATTAAATGTCCCAAACTGGTATCCCACATTGGAATGTGTTTGTATGAAATAATGTAACTGTGTACATGCACAAAATTTGTTTGGTGTGCATTTGATTAGTAATTTGTTTATATTCGATTACAGTTCAAGCTTTAGAAAAGCATGATTTATGTTTATATTTTGAATTTTTTTTAAAGTTACTATATTAGTTTAAAGTGAATTTTTGATTTTTTTTTAAGTAAAATTGTTTTTTGAAAGTATATAAAATTAATTAATTTTCACACTGTTTTCATAATTTTGAATTAATATTTTCCTTACAGAGTATATATGGCCATGCAATCACTCTGAGAACATCATACTATATGATTTTGAAAGTAACGATTAAGTACGTTATATTTTTAATTAATATTGATGCTATATATAATATTTTATGTTATTTATTACGTATTGTTTAAAACATTTCCTATATTAGTATTTGAATTTATTTAGTATGGTAATGTTGATTAGTTTAAAAGTCTAGTTTTTATAAAAATTTTTGTTTATGTTTTAGATTTATTTTTATTGCCATCTTCAGTTGGGAGTAGAATGCACTAGTGATTTTTAAGGTGGCTGCCATTGCCCTGTTGGTTAAAATTTGAGTTTGTTTTTGAATAATGTTTTTTTTTTATTAAATGGTACTTTTTCATTATATCCCTGCTTACAATTCTACAGAAATAGCATGTTTCTTACGGAGAAGCAAAAATAATACAATGTTGACATGATGATTTTAATGACTATAACTTTATTTTAAATTAAATATATTCCAAGAAATTTTTGTGATAAAGAGTGAAGGGAGATAAACAAAGTTGAACAAGTTAAATGTTAAACAAAGCTAAAGCAAATCGGTACAAAAGATGTCTTTATGATAATTTTGTCCGTTAAAAGGAGCATTGCAATCAAAATTGGCCAAGAGTAAAAAACAACTAGATGCGGCAAAATTTAATTTTGTTTCACTGAAAAAAGATGTTATTACGTTACACAATCAATTATAGATGAGATTATTAAGCAGTTTTGACAGAAATAAAATTTAGAGTTTAAATAAGTTTTGTCAATAGGTGATAATTATTTAATTCATAAAATTTGTATTATTTTTAGTAGTTTCTAAAAATGTAAGAAAATTTAATATTTACAACAATAATTTATGATTTTTTTCCACATTACGGTGAATATTGTACAGAGGTATAATGGAAAAATACCTATCAAAAAATCTAATTAAAGTAAATCCACTCTCAAATACTATAAAGTTAAGATAATTCCCTAATTATCTCACTCAATATTTAGAAGATTAGATAAATTTTATTTGAGAAAAATACAGTTTTTTAATATGCATACATACTTTTTTAGTAATATACATAGAACTGATTACAAAAATTTCCAGAAAATTATATATTATTAAATTATATTTCTTCCTAAAATATTATTTATATAATTTGATGTGTGATATATTTTTTACTCAAGAGTTTCATCTTATTTAAATCCATGTGTGTTCACATTTAAATGTACACATAAAATTTTCCAATATTATTGTAATATGGCATTAGCTTAATAAGTATCACACTTTAAGAATAATAATGTGTTTTTGAATTTAAACATTAATAAAAATTAGATAAATGAGCTTTCAAGTAAAAACATGATAGCATCATGTTTTTACTTGATGTTCCATATCACTATAGTAATTGATTATCCTTAGTGATATGATCAATTATCATACCGACTTTAATAAAATATAATGGAAAAAACAAACTAAAATAAGGATGAAAAATACATTTAAAGAAACTTACCTTGACAATACTTTGTTCATTTGTTGGTAAATCATATGTATTTAAAACTTCTTCTGTTACATGTTTTTTCTTTGTAAAACTACTCATGTCTAAAAAGAAATAAAAATTTTGACTCGTTATATATATCTTATGACAAGAAAATTACAGAATTTCTAAGCTTTGGATTTTTTAATGAGATACAACTTAATTGCAAAGGTAAATATTTATACAAAATGTAATTTTTTAATTAAGTCTTTGTAAATCTAATCAAATTCTAATATTAAAATTATGTAAATTTTTTGAGAAGTCCTAAAATATCATAATACAGAAAAAATGACAGATAAATAGGATAAAGAAGTTTTAAAATTACATTTTCTCCCAATTTTAGAAAGATAGATTGACAAATTTACTTCTAGGGAAGAAACTGAATTCATGAACAATGGATGGTATTTATGTATAAATGCCACCACAGCAGAAGTTACACTAATGCGCCAATAAAGAGCAACCCTGTTGTTTGCACACAGTAATCTTAAGGATTCCTTTTTGTCTGCAGAGTTTTGACTCCATTTTTTAGATCTACAAAAGCGTCTTTCGAATTTGTCAAAAACAGAACAAGATGCAATTTTATTTTTTCAGGAGCGAAATATTTTACCAAAAAAACAAAAATGTACTAATTCCCATCACATGAAACTTTATTTTGGTAAACATGCATTTTGGAAGTGTAATTTAAACCAGTGTGATTTGCAAGTAAGACTTAGAAAAGACAACAGGTTTGAGAAAAGCAGAGTTATGTTTTGTTCAGCTTTGAGATTCATATACTGCGGGAGCAAGGAGTTGCTATCAATTAAATTTTGTGAAAAGCAATTTGACTTACCAGATAAAACTGTTATAGATTGGAGCATTTACATGCGTGAATTATGTGTCTTGCATATGGAGGATAAACTAAACAGAAAAGTAAGTGGGTCAGATTGCATTGACAAAATTGGTGAAAGTTTGTTTATCAAATATAAAAATAATTGTGTTCAGTTATTACCAGAACAGTGGGTGGTATATGTAGAGAAACAAAAGATTCATTTGTTGTCATTGTTCCTAACAGAACTGACTCTACCCTTTTTGATAAAATAATTGAAAACATTGCAAATAGTTGCACAATTTATTCTGACAGTTGGAAAGGTAACCTAACAAATTCTAGTGAATCCTAAGTGCACTACATAATAAAATTAACACTAAATGCAATTTTATTGATTCTTATGCAGGAGTTTATAGAGACATAGGGGGGCCGGGGGTTGGTTAGGTTTCATGATACAATGTCCAAAACAGGTCAAGCTGCATCAGGGGGACAGTGGACATCTAAATCTCCACAACATCATTCGTAATTAATTATCAGAGTTCATATGGTGGCAGCATCAGGTGAAAGAAAATGGTGACTCTTTGAATCTATGTTAAACTCTAAATCAGCTCATTTTCCACTGAAATCTGATTGATTACTTAGATATTACTTAAAGTGTCATAATTTATGATTTGTCAGAAAAATTTTAGGTGTAGATTGGCAGGACTTAATAACTGGCAAATCTGTAGCTGTAGCTTTATTATGTAAATACCCAATTCATATATACATTTAAACATTCTGGCAAAAAACTTCACGATACATTATTTAAAAAAGTTTTTGATTTATTAGTTTAAGTCTTTCTCTTAATATTACTGGTTTAACACAGAACTTTTTAAACATTAAAATTTTAATCAGTCTTTTTAGAAATTGTGCTGATTAAACAATGATTTATCATTAGGTATTCCTTTGCCAGTGACCTCTTGACAAATAAATCTTTGACCTTTAAGCTTTGTTGCAAAAGTTAAAATAAACTGGAAACTTAATGAATCATGTTTTTTTGTTTATTAAGTGCATATGAATCAATTCAATTGATTTATACTAAATATTTATGATCTAAGTAATGAACTGAAACACAACTGAAAACAGCCAAATAAATTTTTAATTTATCACTCATGACATTAAAAAACGCTTTCAATATATTTAGCTCTTTTTCATATTGAACCTATTTATTTGTATAATAAAATGAGAGAACATAAACAAATGGTAAAATTTTACTCATGTAATAATAAATTACATTTTATATTATTTATTTTTATTTTTGAAGGTATCAATAAAATAAGTCTATATTACACATGTAAAGTTTGAGGATTAAAAAAAGTAGGTTAATTTACATTAATCATAAGAAAAGTAGGATTTTTACAACAAGACTTTAACATAATACTTAATTTCAACGTAAAAAATAAATAAGATGTGAAACCAAACAATAATAATTAATTTTGTGAGTTTATACAGTATAATCGCAAACAAATTTTTAATAAAATAATCTTCATTATTATAAAAATATGAAATATATTGTATATATTGACACCATACCTATAGCAATAACATTAACTCGAGATTTGAAATAATTTTTAGAAGTTATCAATCACAATTGGAAAGCACTTTCTGAAATCAAAACAAACACACGAGTTGCAAGTTTCGATTAGACTGCGTTTCACGATCACGATGGATAAGATGAAGAAGTAATCGCCTAATACGTCTACTACTTTATAACAGATATATATTCATAAATATTGCTAAAGTAATATGTTATTCAGTAACAGGATCTAATTGACAGTGAAATAACTGTAGGTAGGGATGGGTAAAGTAGCTACCTACGAAAAGTACGTAAAGTATTTTGTAATCGGTATTTTAATTAATAATACCAGTATTCTGAAAGAAGTATAGTTACAATTACTGAGCTGTGTAAAAAATTCAGTTCAGTGGATCTAATAAATATTGGATTGACTACATATAGTGGTTTGTTTGTCGCTCAACGGTCATTTTTTGCACACGAGGGCTAATTAGACCGGGACCTACGGTTTAATGTGGATTCGAACCCACGAACTGTTGAACCGAAGGCAAAAGCGCTAACCATTCGGCTGCCAGCTCGGCTACATATAGTGGATTTACAACATATAAAATATTATATTCAGCTCAATTGATCTTTCACATATAGAGCAATAATGAAATATTCCTCCACTAATTGGGTGAGAATGTTTAACTAATTAAAAAAATCTTGATATGAGTATAGATAATATTGAGTCACTGTTGATTATGATTTGAAATTTTAATACTGATATTTGTAAATTTTATAGATATTTTATCTCCAATTTTGTGATATGAAATTTTTGAAATGATTTAAACTTTATAGAACAATTCTCAGATGTTGATAAAACTTAGACACAAATGAAGTGAAATGAAGTTGATTTAGTAATGATTTGTGTATTATTTTTGTATTTTTCTTTATGTAACTGCTAAACCAAAACAGAAACCTTCAATGAATTGAAAAAAAGTAATGCAACTTTAATTTAAGCTTGTTTGTTAGTTAAAAATATTAGTTAAATTTTTTCCTAAATATTAAGTAATAAGCATTAATTAGAAATGCGTCGTAAAATATTTTATCGTTAAAGTTGCGTCAATTATTGATAATTGGATATTTATTAGGTGATTAGTATTCATATTTGGTTTTCAGGGAAGTTCAGTTGAAACTTATTACTTGCAATGTAGCCAATAAAGCACATAGGGTTACTATGTGCTTTATTGGCTTCATCTTTGAAAAAGCTAAGGAGTTAAAATACCTTGGCACAATAATTCAAAATAAACTTAAAGCAAAAATTCATAACAGAATTAAAATGGCTAATAAATGCTACTTTGGCATGAAAAGGCAATTAATGTCTACATTATCAGCCGCAAAACTAAATCAAAAATTTATAAGATGCTTATAAAACCTGTTTTACTCTATTGCAAGTGAAACCTAAACCCTAATTAAAGAAAAAAAAATCTGGATATGTTTAATATGGTCATGACTGGATATCTGGTCACTGATCACTGGATATGTTTAAGAGAAAAATCCTCAGAACTATCTTTTTCCCAGTACAGAAAGAAGAATGTTAGAGAGCCAGATATAATTTTGAACTGTACAGTGTTTAGGCAAATCATCCATAATAACCATTTAAGATGGCTTAGCCATGCTTGAAGAAACCCAGATGATAATCGTAAAAATCTTAACATTTAAAAAACCTGAGGGATCCTGGGCTAAAAGGAGACCACCTACTAGGTGGTTGGATGATAATGAAGGAAGCATAAATATTTTAAAAATCAAGAATTGGTGTGGAGTTGCTAATGATAGAAGAAACTGCAGGGAACATGTGATTAAGTCAACCAAGACCTGTAAAGGGCTGTTGTGCATATGAAGACAAGAAAAATATGTAGAATTAAAATTGATGTACATATTTTATATTTGATACTATATAGTGTAAATAATTTAGCATTTAAAATATGTTGTAAAGCTGAGTTTAATATTCATTTCATGCTATCTTTTAAAGGAACCTTTTTCATAGTAGGCTATACCCCCAGTGTTTAGTTCCTAAGCATGTTTGGTACTTAGTTGCATTGACCCATTGAAGGGATGAGCCAACTTTTCCCAGCCTGTGAAGATCAAACTTACAAGTATGAAGAACTATTACTATGCCACAGGCTTATTTATGTCTACAATCACACATAAATATGCATTTCTAGATTTATGTATCATTTGAGAGCCCATTATGGGAGATGTACTTGCTGAAAGCAGAAATGAGGCATTCATCTCCTTCATCAATAGTTGAGATCAAAACTGGGATCGTCCAATTCAAAGAATGCAAATCAACCACTATTCTGGTGAATTCAGTATGTTTTATATTTTGAATATTTCTAAAATATAAAACATACTGGATAAAAATTTTAATCAATTAAGTTAGTAAACAATGTTAAAATATAAATCCCTATGAATACCATTTGTTACAAAATTTTACATATCAAGAGTTAAAAAAATTATTAATGAAAAATTTTTAACTATATATATTTTCACAATCTTCAAATTTGTAATGTATAGAATTATATTTTGATATAATATTGAAATATGTGGGATTAAATAAATGCTTTTTCTGGAAAATATTCCAGTTTAATATTTTTTCAGATGCCTTGATTAAAAATACAGAAAAAATGGTTATTTTTTAATATTTTACCCTAAATGGGTTTTTTTTCAATTTTTTAATGTTTTTTTCAAATTTATTCTGTTTATTATATCATACTCATAAATTGTTATCACTTTTTTTTTCTTATATTTTTATAGCAGATAAATTTTTAACAATAAGGATTTTAAAATAAAATTTGTTATTATAGATGGGACTTCAATAGTCCCTTGATTGCATTTCATGAATGTGAAAACATTTTTTAAAAAATTATTATTAAGTGTTTCTTAATTGTGATTTTAAATAAATTTCTACTTTTATGAAATGAAAACTTTATCTTAATAATGTTTCTGTATGTCATTATCAGCATTGACATGATAGCCATATGTGGTCCTGGAGCTTCCTCAAAAGATTTTCCCATTCTACCCTACTCTCAGCAATTGATTTTTAGTTTTAGAATGGCTAAGTCCTCATTAATACTGTCTTTATATCTTTTTTGGCCTTCCTTTTGGTTTTTTATTGAACGAAGTTGCATTAAAAACTCTTACTGCTGTTTGATCTGAACTTGATAATATCATCACTATTAAAAATATTATATATTTTTGGTATTATATTGGGAATCTTAAAATTTTTTATTCTAAACCCAATTTTAATAGCATATAATTTATTACTTGTCACTTCCATTATGTATATATGATTATAATTAGATAACAAAAGCATCTTTTTAATACTAATGCTTTCTAATTTCTATTATGAAGTACTATTTTATCAAATTTAGAATAATAAATTTACCCCTGAATTCATACTTAGAATTTACCCCACAATGTTTGATGAAAATGAAGAAATAATAATAACAATAAATTGGAACTGAATAATGCTTTGTAATTTGTATTATGAAAAAGTATTTTATCAAATTCATAAAAATAAATTTACTCTTGAATTTATGCTTAGAATACCCCATGATGTTTGCTGAAAGTGAAAAAAATAAATAAATCAGTGAGAGAGTGAGAAAAAGAGATTAAAAATTCTGATTAACTATTGAAAATTATTTCATTCATTTCAACAGTTAATAAAGTAAAAAAAAATTTCTGTGCATAATTTTTTAATCTTTGCAGAATTGTTTCAATTATATATATTTAATTTTTTTTGGTATTTAATTTTTTTGATTATGGAAATAATTACAGGATTTTATCACTGCCTATGACAATTATTTATTTTTTATTATTAAAATAGAGATTGCTTTAGTGAAAAAAATATAAATATTTGTCATGGGCTGTGATAAAACCTTAATAATTATTTTAAAAGTTTCCTTATTAATTAATTTAATTATATGTATATTAGTAACTGCCTTGTAAATATTTAGTTATTATAGTAGCTGTTCTCATTATTTTCATAAGATAAATAATCTTTTGAAAAGTTTGAATGTATAATCTTAGTTTTCTTAAACTTTTCAGATTGGTTGAAAAATGCCTTGTTATGCTTGTAGTGCAGAATTTGGAATCTTGAAGAAAGAAGTGAGTGTGCATTATAAATAAGCTTTATTAGTTAATCAGCATACATTTAAATTTTGATGAAATTTTGGAGTATTTTCTAATGAATATTAACTATTATTTATACTTCTGTGATATAATGTAAATAAAATTTAGTTATTCTTATTTTGTTAATGATTTCTCTATTGGTTTGCATCTTTTTATTATGAAAAGCTTTATATATTTTAGCAGACTTCTGTCTAAGAAACCATTTTTTAGAAATAATTATATAATTTTGAGATTTGCATAATTTTAATTATTTTGCTTTCAGTAACATTTAGAAATTATATCTTGATTTTTACATATAAATCATGTTTGACAGTTTATAATTTTTATTTAAGATTGGATGTGAAGTATGTGGCTTTTCTTTTTGTGGAAAATGCTGTAAAAAGCGTGAAGTGCCTACAGAAACAGGAGAGCTTAAGAAGTTAGTTATTTGTGTCCAATGTATCAACAAAAAGCCCAGGTATTATTTTGGGTACATTTTTTTAGAATTTATTTATTTAATTAATTTAATGATTTGTGTGTAAATTTTAGATAAATCAGAAATATTTTTTTATATTTTTATTTATTTTTAAAATGTAATTTAAGATAGTTAAAAATATTATCTTTTTTCTAAAAAACTCTTTTATTTTTCTCATCAAAAGCAAAATAAAATTTTCTATTTAAAGTTGTGAAAAAACATTATATAAAGTTAAAATGATATGCAAATTGTTTTTATATATTTATAATATTATTCATGTATTTGTATCATATATATTGCAGAGTGATAAAAGTAATAAAGAATATGCTGTTAACTTAATTATGTATTAAGAAAAGGTAAAATCTCATGAGCCAGTACATATCTGGTGCAATTTCAGATTTTTCACCAAGCACTACATAGTTATCTCACTAACTTGAATACCATCACTTCATGCAATATCCAGTTTTCAAAATCCCGAATAAACTCAAGTTTTTAACATCAAAATCTTGTGTTATTTTTGATTTTAAATATCAAAATTTTGGGTGATTATCTTATTATTAATACTTATCACAGAAATATTAGAAAACTGATAACTAGAAACTAATTTTATAAAAATTACATATTACAAAGCAAATATGAAATAATTCTAAGTATCAATGTTATTATTCCTAATAGCTCAATAAAATATATATAATCACTTTTAATTGTTATTTAATGAATAAAAAATGAAAATATTTTAAAAATACACAGTATAAAAAAACTAAGCAAATATTGACAACTAATCTAAATCAATAATGTAAATGACATAGCTTTAAGAAAAATCGAACTTTAATCAACTTCACAGTGGCGTCCACTTTAAAAATCATCAGTGTAAAGACAATCTAGAAAAGGAGACCACTGGACAATAAAATTAAATCAATAACATACATTTTTATGAAAACTCTGGTTTGAATTAAGTAAACAGTGACACGTGGCTTTAAAAATTTTAGTGTAGATGCTGTCTAGCCCTGAAAACAATTGGACAGTAAATTTAATAATATAAATAAGATGTGTTTTTACAAAATCTCAAATTCTAATTAAATAGAATTACAGTTGACAATAAACCTAATTACTGTATTTTCCTTTATATAATCCGCGGATTATGTGTTAAAAAACTTTTTTATTTTGTCATGCATATTATATACCGTCAGTGGTAATATGATAAAAAAACATTCTCCATCAGAAAAGTTTACTGTAAAGTTTTGGAAAAAATGCTGTTTATGTTGCATAACATAAATAATAGATCACACCATGGCTCCACTGTCTTATTTTATTTATAATCAGCTTTGCCCAATTACATTTGGGAAAGAATTCAGTTCCTAATTATGATATTCCTGTTGTAAAAGCTATCGCTATCATCATTTTACAGTTTGTCTTGACTTGAGTTTCATTCTGAAAATATTCTAATTCAGATATCTTTACATGGAAGCAAAAACTTTAGTTATACTGCAGCTTTTAACTTTTAAGTTATAAATAAAGCAAATGCAAAAATGCCAATAAATGTATTAAAAAAAGATTTTTTTAAAAAGAAAACAAGCCTGCATGTTACATTACAAAAGAAACAATGTATCCAATGCCCAATTAAAAATAATTTTTTTTGATTTAATTGTTAATGAAACAAACTTTATTTTTAAAAAAATGTCTAATATTGTTTTAATAATTATTAAAAATAAAAATCGGCAAATTTTACTAGCTTCTCAAAATTATCAATCTTTCATCTCAGTTTATTACACTTTGCAGTGAGGTGGATTCAAACAGATCTTATTCACAATAAATATGTTTTCTGAGATATTTCTTATATTTTTAACCATACTGTGTCTTTTTTATTTTATTTTATGCAACACTCACCTTATCATCAGTATATATTTTCTATTATTCGTCAAAAAAATTGCAGCAGACTTTAGTATGCTGCAGATTATGCAACCTTTTTTTCTTTTACTTAGAAAAAAGATTTTGTATTTATAAGATAACAAATAATATGCCACTGTGGATAATATACAGGAAAATACAATATATATATGTCAGATATTTCTACACATATTTAATAAATTATATAAATTATTACATGTAACCGCAATTTATATGGGAAAACACATAAAGTTGTTGAAGAATTTTTGGCACCCATTGCATAATTCTCATGTACCAAATTTTGAAGAAAACAGAAATTCAATTTATCAACATCAATACCTGACACTAGCTTCACTCAAATATGAAAATTTGAGTGTTCAAATTTTGTTCACTTAGAAAATAAAACTTTATTTTTTCTATCGCAAATATCTTAACATTTTTTTGTGGTTGGTTATTTGCTGGGGCAACCACCCCACAGAAACATTTTTGCCTTTTTAGGGCAATAGGTTTTAACACTTTATTTAAATTATATTTTGAATTTTTTAAAATTATATATATTTTTATTATTTTTTTAATATTCTATAAATTTGGATTTATTTATAAAGTTTACAAACATTTTTGATTTTTTAAAATTTTAATGTTGTTTGAGGTTTTGCAAAAATAATTCAAAATCTTAGTTTTGGCACAGCATGTTCCTTTATAGACCTTGTGCCATAAAACTCCACCAACATACTGGTATATTAGCTAGTTGAAAATTTCATCTTTTCGGATTTATAGAGTCTCTTTTGTGTTATTATTTATAAAATTTATTGTAACATATGAGTTAACTTTAAAACTATTTATTCTGTCTCATTTTGTTTTAAATTTGTGTAAAATTCATTTTGGCAAACAAAATGAAAAATTTATTATTCTGTAAAACTATAAAGTTGTCAGTACTTATAAATATTACAACCCAATAACAAAATGTAATAAATACTGTGTTTTACTGTCTTATTTAAATTTATTTTAAAGTTTTATTTTTAAAATTAGTTTAACTTTTCACCTATATTAAAAACATATATTCTCTCTCTCTGTTTTAATATTTTTTCTCTCACTAATTTAGTGGTGGAAGTAGAACTGGTGATATTTCTCCCCCATTAGCTCACAAAAAGTAAGTTTCAAAATATGTCATTTAAAATTTACATTATTTATTGTTCAATACATTAATATATATATATACATATTCAACTCAAAACATAAGATAATTGATAAATTGCCAATGGAGTAAATGGAATAGATTAAATTGTAACAAGATAAAATTTAACTAGATATTTTAAAATTATCATGTTAACTTGATTATACTATTCAAATATTATGAGTGTTACATTTTCTGCTATCTAATAGGATTTTAATCTTTTGCAAATTCATTTAAAGGCATATTATAACTTTTTAAAAAAATTATTTATACAGAAAGTTTTAGACATAGGTAATGCTGTGTTTGCTGGGTATAATATTTAATATGCATTTTTATTGTTGTGACCCATTATTTATTTTACCTTTTTAATATGCAAGGCTTACTCAAAAGTTTTTACATGATACAAACAAAGAGCAGTAGAAAAAAATTAATGGTTAGATTTCAAAATGTGAATATTTAATTTTAGTGACTGATTTCAATCTTAGAATAAATTTTAGACTGAAGAAAATTTTAGAGTTGATGTGAGATTATTACCATACTATGATTTTAAAGTAGTAATAAGATAAGGAAAAAAATATTCAATGTCTACAATTAATGTTAGAAAATGAAGATTTTTTTATTTTTTAATGCTAATTATACATTATGATTCAAATGTTTCACACAATTTCATAGAGGTTGTCATTTTCTTCAGGATGAAGAATACACTAGAACTGTAATTTTTAATTATGCATTTACCACACATATGGATAATATTGATAGATGATAATTACTGTACTTATTAAATGACACAGAAAGAACATAACATTGGGTCTCTTGATATACATAAAATCACTTAAAAAGTAGTTTTATTTTAGATTTCCTGTATTTTAACTGAGCTTCAAAAAAGAGGAGCCTGTTGTAATTAGTAAAGAAGGACTTAAATTATTTAAAAATTACCTCCATCACATTACTTATAAAATCATAATTAGTAATGAGATGTAAATACCATTTTTTGATGTTCCAAACTGTCTAGTTTATATTCTGAAAAATTATTTTATCACAATGGCGCAAATTATTTAATTACTGGCGCAACTGGTTTTATGACGCAAATTGTCACACTAGTGAAAAGACAATTTGCCATGAAAAATGCAATGTATGCTATTTTCTTCATATGTATATTGGTGAAGGCCAAGACTGAAGACTGTCACAGATAATTGTAATCACTTTAGGTCTTCCAGAAAATTTTCAAGAATTGAATTTTAAATGACCCATGCTTCATCACATTAATGTATCTTCTCATTCAGCAAGATTTACAATTGAATTGTTTCAGCAAAAACATGAAAATGATAAAAACATACCCCTATTCTTGAGGCCACTATGCCTGATTGATTAGGAAGTTGTTTTTTTTATTATCAGAAGGGAAAAGTATGCTGATGAAATAACAACTGTGTTCAAAAAATATTTATATGCCATTTTCACTCAGTAAGCAAGATTTGTGAGGCTATAAATGCAATTTTTCATCAATTCTAAGAAATGAATTGATAAAAAAATTTATTCTTCAGAATATTGCTTACAGAAATTCATTGGTCCTGCAGAAGACAATTTTCAACTTTCCTAAAATTTCATAAATATAACTTTAAAGAGCTTTGTATATTTAAAAATATTTTCAAAAACTACTTAATTGAAAGATCTTAACAGATAAATCTCTATCTGTGGAGATTATTTGCAAAAATACAAACATTTCTAGTTATAAAAGTGAAATGTACTTAATGTTACTCAATTTCTGCAAAAGATAATGACAAAAGGACCTATTATCCTTCCAAGAATTAATTTAAACTATATAAAATGGGATAAATAATGTTATCCTATGTAAATTAATTTAAACAAATTCTAAATCATGCTTTTATTTAGTTGAATGAAGTTGATTTGTTAATTTTCTTAAGTATTGTAATTAAACTTATAAAACAACAAGAAATGAAAATCTTATATAGTTTAAGCCTGCAAAATAATGCTAGAAAACAATATTCAATAGATTCAAATTTTTCATGTGGCATGCATACAACAAACATAATAATTTTTTGTTAGCCATATTATTTTTCAAACTTATAACTATAAAATGAAATTGAAGAGTGAATAGGAAATACTAGTTGGAATATTTCATTTACCCTGAATAATAGGTCACATATTAGAAATGTTGCAATTTTTTACTTTCCTAAATCATATGAAAACATTATAAATAATATTGGGCCTCATAAAATATGCATAATAATCGAAACTGATATACAAGAAAATTAATGTGCGATAAACAAATATTAAAATTAAAATTTTATGATTTCATAAGTAATTTATAGAATTAAAATGAATGCGGCAAGGAAAAACATTAATGAAATATGATCTTACATTTAATGTTTAATATCAAATGTGAGATAGTTTCAGCAATATTTCAAGCATAAAAATAGGATTTTTGACCATTCTAGTGCTTGAAAACATTAAACTGGAATTGTTTATAAATTAATAATATTTTAAAATTGTTTTTTTATAAATATATTTTATAGAATTCTTTACTATTATGAAAAAAGAGACTTCAATTTTCATTCATCCTTTTAGGTAGAAAAATCGTATCAGGAAACAAAGCAGAAAACTTTTTCAATATTGGTTACACAATATTTTATTTCTTCAGTTATAACTTCTTTATAAAAATTATCTTCAGTTATAAAAATTATCAAAAAAATAATTTTGTTGTTCATAATGCAGATAATAGTATAGATAGTATAAAAATAAAATAGTAGTTCACATTCATGAAGATAAAATAAGTGTTTCAAATAATGATAGGGTAATGTGTATTTCAACTTCATTTGCTTATATTTAAAACATAAGTTTTATTTTAAAGTTCTTTTGATTATATAAATGTAATTTTATTGAAATAATAATTTTTTAAAAATATCTTCAATATATATGCCCTATATTAATTTTCCTACTATAGTCAAATCTTGTAACATGAACATTCAATAACTTGAATTTTCATTCATTCATTTCATTAAGTGTGACCTGGATTGTTCTTTGATGTATCAATTTTTTCTTCAATTGCTTCAAATTTGTAACACTGAAATTTTTTATTTTTTTATTTCTAACAATTTCAAAATTTAATTATGACTTGCTTTCATCTTATAAACAAATATTTTCCTTTGATGGAAATCATTTTAGACATAAAAAAATTGCTAATTTGTATTCAAATTTAAAAATTTATTAAAATTGAAATTGAGAATAAGCAACTAATTTCGATATATTTATTTTTGAAGGCGCATGGAAGCCTTTAAAAAACAATCTTTCAGTGTTGATTCTGGATCTCACGTTATGCTCCAATCTCAATGGTCAGATGATAAAGACAAAGAAATTGCAGAAAGACTCCAAAAATTAAAAAGAGATAGAATTAAAGGTATTTCAGTTATTTATCTTTTAAATATTCTTCGATCATATGTATAATACAAAATAGGATAAATTTTTATGTAAAGTTGCTCTTAAGTTTTTCATTTGACAATACTTTGTGAAGCAAAAACAATAAAAAGGGTATAATATCACTTAAAATATTGGAACTTTGAAAATGATAAATTATGAAAACTCAATGAGAGCTTTTTTATTTTTAATTCAATAGAAACTTCAATAATAATGAACTTATTTAATTTTTACACAATCTTTTATTATTGCATTGCATTTTACTGTAAACTTATTAAATTTTGAAGAGCAATTTAAAGTATTTTAGATCCTATTTAATGTAATTTTGCAGTAAGAAAAGAACAAATATTTTGAGTATCTCTCCATTATTGAAATAGTTTGAATTTACTGCAAAGATTTTATTTAACATTACCTAATGCTTTAAAATATGAAATTCAAATATTTGACTTTATTATAACTACTGTTTTTCAATAGTTTCAAATAAATAAAATATATTTGAAGTAATAAATATTAAACTTATTTCATTCGGTTATTGGCTAAAACTTATTACATGCCTAATAGCACTATACTGTTTGACAAAATTATTAATAAACTATTGAATTAGAACTGACCTTGGTTTTCATGAATTATTTTAGATTTAATTTGTGGACTATGGCAAAATTTTAAAAATTAATTTCCAGTTCATGAGTAATAATGAAGTCCTACTAGAAGACTGGAAGTTAATAACCATTTATAACAAAGGTAACATTTTGTAATGTTCAAACTATAAAGGCATTATATTGCCATGCAAAATTTAGAAGTTGCTCTCCATATCTCTATTCAACACAATAACTGGGTATACTGAAAATATTATTGGTGACTGCCAGTGTGGCTTCAGAATAAGAATATCAATAAAAAACAGATATTTGAGTTGAGACAAATCAGGGAAAAGATGAGATAATTTGATATTAATATTTATATATACTACCTATTCATTGATTTTTAAAAGTTTGCAACATAGTGAACAGAAAATTAGTATTAGACACAATCAATCATAGAATTCTATACACCTGGAAAGCTTATCAACATTGTTGTTATCACCTTGATAGACACTAGACGTAGAGTCGAAATACATAGCAATCTGTTGGAACCTATTGTTTTTTAAAATGGTCTAAGACAGAGATTCACTTGCAAGTTTACTGTTTAATATTGCCCCAAAAAATCATTAAGAACTGTATCATGAACACCAAAAGAAATATCTTTTATAAAACTGCAAATTTTAATATTTTCAGATGACATTTCTATAATCTCACAGACCCAAAAGGCCAGCTTTTTATTTAGAAGATAAAGCAAAGAAAATGCACCTTTCGATCAACCAAAACAAAATTTGACAAATATCAGTTTCAATGTCTATGATATTGAAATAAATGACTGCAGATTTGAAAACTGTAACAACTTCACTTACTGGGTCTCTGAACTATGTGTTAATAATGATATGTAGCAGAGTATTGAACCACCCAGAGGATCTTTAAGGTCAAACCATCGATAACTCAAAAAGGAAAGACCAAAGATTTTGTGGATTGACTTTGAAAATTCTTAAAATTAAAACTGGAAGAGTCTATCCAGGAAGAAGGCAACTTAGAACTTGATTCCTTAATAGACTATGAACCACTCTGGGTAATTTCAACTATAGGTAAAATTTGATCAATGTAGCTCTCAATTCTTTGATAAATATTAGCCATGCTGATAATATTAGAATTACTAGCAATTATGCCCTTTATTGATAAAAATAATAAAACCAAGGCACAAACATAATATTTTGACATAAAATAACTAATTTCAAATAAAAATGTTGAATCCATTGTTGTATGGTGCTTAATTTTGTTTTATAAATATTCTTTTGTCTCATTTTTATGTTCTATTAATTTTTATTGAAAATATTTGTTTAGTTCATAATTTATTATTGTTTGTAAATGTTTCTTAGAAATTAACATTTTGAAAAGGATATCAAAATGTTATAAATTTTTTTGAAGCATTTTGTAAGAAATGTATATAGAAAATTTAATATGATCTTTTAAGAAGTCTAATGAATGCATTCTAAATTTAATTACAATAGTAGGAAGTGCTGTGTAATACATTCTTGAAATCCCTCCTAAAAATTTAAATGATGCTTTTAACATTTAGAAATTAAATTATTCTTTTAGAAAATGCAAGACAAACAGTTGAAACAAGTTATATATATATAACTAGTGTCTCAATTTTCATTGAGACACTAGTTATATATATATATATATATATATATATATATATATATATATATATATATATATATGTTGCTATCTTTATGCTATTTCATGCAATATGTTTTGTAATTTACTTAATTTTTTATTCGTCTTTTACCATATTCCTATTTCAGTTGACATTTCTCAGATAAAAATTACATACTATTAAAACTTGAAATAAAGTGAATAGAAACTCTTTCACTAAATAAAAAATGTCATAAAATTTTCGTTAAATTTTTTGAAAATAATATTTAGTTTTGTGATGATCATGTTGTTAACTTACAAAATAAATTTCAATCGTAAAGTTATTCATGATTTTTACTTTTTTAATTCTCTTAAATATTTTAATAAGTAATTAATAATTAACTTAAATAGTTTAATAAAATTATGAACACTAATTTGACTAAATTGATTAATTAATAATGCTGGTAATTCAGTAATAAAGTAAGCATGATCAGTTTGGTTAAATAAATTCACATAAGTTTCTTAGCCCTTTGTATATTAAAAAATCAAAAAATTTCTATTTAGAAAAAGTAATTTGTTAATAAATAGTTGAAATATTATTTTAATAAAAATTATTTTTCATTTATTAGTAATAGTTCTTTATCCTAAAATAAATTTGTTTACAAGTAAATTTAAATCTGTTATAAATATATGAATATTAAACAATTGACTGTTTGGCTTAATTAACAATTTTATTTATTTTATTCCTTAAAGCAGACCTTCCAAGTGAAGGAGAAATTGAAGAAAGAATAGCAAAGTTGAAAGGAATGGATCCATCAAAATATAAAGCTCCTCCAATTGAAGTAATGTTAAATCTTTTTTTTTTGGTTTTCCCCAAATTCAGTGATTTTTGGATGCTTTAAATTTAGAAATTTGTGAAATAATTCATTATAATTATGTTAACAGCATGTTGTGTATCACTAATTAGTTCAATATATTTATTAATTGGATTTTACTTACTTTTTATTATATATACCAGGGGTGTTTGTGCTCCGGGGAAACTCCGGAATTCGGGGATTTTGAACTTTGATAACCGGAAATTCCGGGGATCGTCGTTCAAAAGGAAGTAGGAATAATAATGAATTATTTATTTTGATCTGAGTAATTTTGTTTGCTTTGAAAGCAGAAAAAGCAATAATTAGGTAATTCAATACTTCATAATTGTAATTTTTCATTTCTCCCCCCTTCTCGAAACTCCATAATGTAGGTAGTAAGTCCGTAATAGTTTTCGGAGATTTTTTGGGGTCCCACAAACATCCCCTGATATGCATTGCAGTGTAATAACACATTTTGCTTTATGATTTTATAAAGAAAATTAAAATCTTAATTAGTTAATTTAATAAAAGTATAGACTTCTATCATGTGTATGAAATTATTATTCTATTATTATTACAAAATCTAAAAGAAAATCTCTGAATTTGATATGAATTATTACTAATGTTTCAGTAACTTTTTTTATTTGAATACCAATCAATTTTTTAACAAAAAATGTAAAATATATGAATTTATTGCAATGTCTGTGGTTTCAAAATTTTTAAAATGAGCATTTTTATACCATACATATCTATCTTTCTTATTTGATATTTCCTGCAAAGAACACTGGTAATTAAATTTCTCATTGCTATGATCTGAAAATTACTAATTTATATTATTAAGTGTATACTTTAATTTTCATAGTAGTTTTATCTAATTGTTCCTAGTTAGCATGATTTATTGATATGTCATGCATAACTTTTTCAGAGTAAAAAATTAATTCGAAATGTATTTAATACTTTTGATAAAGTTAAAAAGATAAAACAACCAATCATTATTTTTAAAAAAGCATGCATTATTCTTTTAAAAGGAAAAACCTCTTAAATATTAGATTTTAAATGCAAAAATAACAGTTAAAACATTATTATTCAAAGTATAATAAACTTATGTCTTATACTATTAAAATATACTGTAAATATTTTTAAAAGAATTCTAATAGTAGTATGACTCCTCTAAATCATTGCAAAATCTTCATCTTTGATTTTTCATTATGAATATGAACAGCCTTGCCAACTGCCATTCAAGTGTCTACAAACTTCATTTGCATCTTTTGAAAAATGTGTGATAAAAAGTAAAGTATATTGATATATTTTTTCAAAGAGAAAAATGAAAAATGTAACAATAAGATATAAATATTTCATTGCTTTTTTTTTAATGTTAGATCTCATTTGTCAGTCTTCTATTTTAAGAGCAATTGATTTAAATAACAAAGGTGTGAAATAAATGTTGCGGCATTATGGTTTTTGAAGTGTTTGCTTTCATTCAGGTATTTAGGCCAGCTGACAGAAGAACATCCACTGAAAAAGCAACAGATCTATTAAAGATGTATAAAGAAGAAGTAGACATAGAGTCACAAATTGTGAAACCAGAAGATGAAATTGCTGCTCGGCTGGCTAAACTTAGGGCTGATGATATCCAAAGTGTAAGAATTTTTATTTCTACTTATTTTATTCGTTGTTTGAATGTATTTATTTTTAATTATGCAAAAAATTTAGTTAAGTTTCTGCTTCATAATATTCTACACCATTGCTGTTATCAGTTATTTATAATATTTGTTTATATTTTAAATTCTCTAATGTCTGAAAAAGGAACCGAAGGAACCTCTACACATTTCTTTGGGAATTTGTTTATATAAATGTAAAGAAATATTCAAGAATATTTAGGAGTCAACAGAGAAATGTTATTGATAATATACTTTTTGCCTTAAATATCAGTTTCAATATAAAATGTGTTTACTTTAAAAAAATTTTATTTATATGCAAAATACATTATATTTTGATAGATTAAACAGCAAACTAAATTTTATAAATGAATGTTAGTTTATGTATATTTTTTGTAATTTAATAAGAAACAAATTTTAAAAAATTTGAATTCTTACAATCCATTTAAAATTTTGAGAAAATATCTTGTATTTTTATTAAATGAAAATGATGTATTTAGCTCCACATTAAAAAATTAATTGTATTTATAAAATATGTTTGTAATCCTAGTTGGTTTTATTAAAAAAAATAACTAATATTTACTTTTAAAAATGTGTGTGTTTTAAAAATACGTTCAAATTAATAGTAAAACTTAACTTAAAGCTTTAAAATTCATACATAACTGGAATTCAGTCAGCCTAAAAATTTAAGGAAAGAAAAAGTGTATACTAATTTATTTGCCTACAGCTGTAATGCTCCTTAATAAGAATTTATTCTTTATCTGAACTCATGTCATTTTTTCCCTTTTATTAAACAAGCAAGAATAGAATGTTTTCTATTAAAATACAAAATATACAATATTTTGAAAATTGAAATATTGAATCATTTATCATACTGAACATTTATCTTATATGTTATGGATATTATTGAGTTTATATTAATTATATTATATCACATAAAAAATGCTATGGATTAATGATTATTATTAAAAATTTGAATATTTGACTAATACATATAAGAAAAACTTCGTAGTCAGAAAATAAGCTTCTCTTGAAATCAAAATAGTGCAAAATTTTTAGAATAATAAAAATAAAGCATATTTTAGATGAGCTTTTTTGAAATCTGCAATCAATGATTATTGAAATATTATAGTAACATAAAGCAGATTCCTGAAGATTTAGAAAGCAATAAAATTTCTCAAGTACATTTTTATAAACATGCATTTTTAAGAACTGCTGTATTCAAGTCAAATAAAAATGCAGCAAAATTGTAAGAAATGGTTACAAATTTTGTGATAAACAGAAGTTATGAATTCAAATTGAAATAACTATTAAATTTTTTAATTTGAATTGGATATTGTGTAAAACATCAAGATAAGCAAAAAACATAATAACTAAATATAGTATATTAGGATTAATTTGTATATTAAAACTACAAGATTCAATTCTTTTTATTTATCATTCACTTGAATTACAAACATTGCCGATTTAAATTTCTTTAATTATGGAAAATGAAAGATTTCAATTATGATTCTGTCTTGAAATCATATGGAATTAATAAAAAATCTACTTCTTACTAATGTATCTTAAATTTCAATGTAAGTTAGCTTGCATGTTAATAGAATTTAGTTAAATATTTGAAAGTAAAAGAAAATTAATTATAATATATATTTATTTTCTAAGATTTATAATTGTCAGTTTAATATTTAGTTATATTTTTTACACTGTGTTGTAATTAAATTCAACTTTAGTATGTAAGTTACATAATTGTATATAAGTTTAAAAAGAAATATTTATAATAAATCGAAACATGAGGATATTTAGCTATCAAGAAATAATTATTTACTTTTTGATTATAAAATATATTAGTGTTTCATTAACATATTTAAATATAATCATTTTGATTTAAAAATTAAAAGCAACAAATTGTATAATGTGCAATTCATATGATATTATATTTTTTAAACTGTTTTACATCTTTTGTATATACATATTATTGTTTACAAATGTAGGATCAATTATTTTTTATTGCTGTTTTATGTTTATTGTCAGAAAAAATGCATTTTTCAGTGAGTAAATTTCAATTCATAACATTGTCTGTTAAAACTTTATAAATTCTAATTAAAAAATAATTATAAAAAGTTTTATTAATTGGTTTTTAAATAATTTGATCATAGATGAAATTTTATTATATAATATATTTTGTTTTTAGTATGGTTAAAATACAATTAACTTAATTATTGAATGTTAATTATTTTTATTTTTGTGTAGGGTCAAATAACTTTATTATATAATAAATACTTTTTTATGTTTAATATAGCGAAAAAGTTTTCAGCTTAATCTCTGAATATAATATTTCTTTTTCAACACTCTTATGTAGGATCAAAACACTACCTCCAAAAGTAAGGACGTTGAAGATATTTCGCAAAAATCTATAGAAATGACTTCAACAGATCAAGAAGTAGATGTAGATAACATCAGACAAGATGATGTTGAGTCTTTAATTAAAGAAGCAAAGCTTGCTTTAACTTCATCGGCACCATCTACTGAAGGTAATATTTTTAATCAAAAGTTATTCATCATTTCAAATGATAATTTTGTGTGTATTTAGTTTTCTGTTACATTAGATGATAGAAAATTTAATTTGGAAATTTGAATTTTATTACAATCAATGTTTTTTTGTGCATTTCTTGTTCATTTCAATGTATATATGATTAAATAAAGAATTTACAATTAAAGAAACAGTTTATATAATCAAGATAGATTTTTTTTAAATAAAGAGTATAATTCTAATATGTATATGATGTAGAATCAACATATGTGTATAATAATTTTTTCAATAATAGTCACATTAGGTCATTAACCTTTTCAGGTGCACTACCCTTTAAAGTTGAAATGTTAACAAAAAAATTTGTAAGTTGTCCATTTAGGTCTATATGAGTATACAGTGAAAATTTTGTAAAGATTGCATGTACCATTTCGATTTTGTGGGTGTTCCATCACATGGAACACTGTGCCGCAAAGGTCGTAAAAAGCAAGCATCGCAGTAAAGCCCATATACGCGCAAATATTTTTGCATATGAATGAAAAAACAATGCATTACACCTGCGTAGCAGATTTAGCGTGGTCCACAATGCATCACAGGAAGGCCTGCTACTCTACACCATAAAAAAGTAAATAAAATAAAATAAAGATTTCTGTACAATTTTTTAGTTATCCAGGTAAGGTTTTCAGGGAGCATAGAGGAGCCTGGTTGAGATAAATCATCACCATCATTTTCACTGGCATCCGACACAACATTATCAATCTAAGACTGATCAAGTGGTTTAGGAACATATTTCTCTAGTTATATTTCTATCCATAAGTTCTGATTCACTAACAGAGGGCAATTTTTGAAGCATTTTTATTCCTTCAGAAGGACTAAGACCTCGACGTGCCATTTATTTGCAATTAACAAATGAGAAAAATTAATTTGAAATTAAAATTATATTTTCAAAAAGTAAATGAAAATATGCAAATTCAAATATATATACATATATACATATATATATATATATATATATATATATATATATATATATATATATATATATGCACACAATATTATAAAACGAATAGAAAAATCAAGAGCATAAAAATAATGCTTCTCTAACTAAAGAGGATTCGAACTAACTGATATAATCCTATACCACACTGAAGCTTCCAGATTCAAGAGACCAATAAGGGTGTAGAAATATTATCCATATAAGTAATCCTTCCTTGTACATTTCTCAACATTAATTTATTATACCCCAAAAGAGAGAAAAACAGTGAAAAATAAATGCAGCCATTCCCCTCAGCGTTGAGTTCAAGGCTAATCGCGCTCTAAATCCCGAAAAGGAAAAGTGCCGTTGCGGCGCAGTGTTCCAGGTGATGGAACACCTTGTTTTATCAGATAATTCTGCATATACTTTATGCGTTAAAAATTTAAAGTAATATAGAACCAATAGTTCAAGGTACAGGCAACAAAATAACATAGAAATTTCTTCTCAAAAAATTATTTTTGTATCAGAAAAACAAATTTGGAAATATTCCTTCAAAATAAAGGGATTTAAATAATCTGCTATAGTTGAAAATTATTGATCGTCTTATGTAGTGCTGCTATCTATTAAAAAAAAAGAGAGTTTAAGGAAAATTTTAAGCCAAATTTCATCTTTTTATCATAAAATGCAACGATTTGGTAACAATTTAAAGTTTGGTGTTCCATCACCTGGAATGCTGAACTGCAAAGGGTTAATAACAAAACAAATGTGCTTAAAGCTTCCAGACAGCCCTCTTAAAGTTTCTATAATCAAATTATATCTTATGGTTTTCAGCCTTAAAACGTTTGAGACATTTACTTATGTTGTTATTAAAACGAATATTTTATATTAAAATATATTAAAAATACTTTCATTTATTGCAGTGGTGATATTCTGCCTATGTATTTACAAAATTGTTTTCTTTTTTGTTTTCATTTTTCTTGTTCTTTTTTTTTTCAATAATTACTAATGTAGATTACTTTAAACTTAACAAAATTTCATTTTCTGACAGTAAATTTTTATGTGATTGAATTTCATAATTTTTAGATGTAGAAATGAGTGAAGAAGAAGAAGCTGAGAAACTTGTTGAAAAAGTAAATTTTATATATTTAAAACACTATTTATATATTTGATGTATTATTTTAATTTTTAAATAATTTGTGTTTTACTGCAGTACTTATTGTAATTATATTAGTAATAACAAATAATATTTTTTTACTCTTTATTTAGAATACCTTCCTATAAACAGATGCATTTTTTTAATGAAAGCTATTATTTTATTGAAAGTATACATTCTGTTAACTTAAAAATACATTTTAACTGCTCAAACATTTAATAAGTTTTTCCATTTTTTAATAATATATTTCACATATCTTTCTCTAAAATCAAGTCAAAGATAGCCAAACATTTTCAAGCATTAAAAATTATTAAAAAAAGAAATTATCATCTATTGCTGGAAATTTATTTTATGGCCTCCTCTTCTTTTCTAATTGATACAAATTCATGTCACTGGCAGGATTTATATTTCTTAATGTAATTAACTCTACAAAAATATTTTAGAGTAAGATAAGAGGCAACTTATAAAACCTATAAAACAACTTATGTTACCAGAACATTGACTTATAAAAACAATTTAAGTCCATGTTCTTGTAATAAGTGATCACATTTATCAAATTTGAAAATGAAAACGTTTAACTACTTAATTTCTTTAATTTATATTTGCTTAAATTATAATAATTTTTAAATCATTTCAATATTTGATTCCTTTAAATTATTTCAATATTTGGAAATCAATATTTGATTCCTCTGGTTAGATTCAAATTTATTGTCTTTGAAACTTTAAATTTGTTTAATTTACATGCCTTAAAGTATAAATCATCAAAAACTAAAACAAATTTTAATAAATGAGATATTTAGTCTTTGTCATGCATATATTTTAAAATATTCAAGTTCATCTTCTCAGTTACTCTTCCAATTTAATATTTTTATTATAGATACCTTATCTTATGAGTTTTATTAAAATGATAAATATGTAGAAAATATATTGTGTATATTTTGTAGTAATAGAATGGTGTGAACATCTTGCTTTAAAATTTATTTCCTTCTGAGATTTTATCAATATAATCTTCTCTATACTATCTACAGTGTTCATATAACTCATGGAAACTCCTGGAATTTGAAAAAAATTTTAAGGGCCTCTAAAACACTTCCTTTGACTTGACTCCATAAAAATCATGAATTACTGTTGGAATTTTTATTTAACTTAATGCATTATATTTTTGTTAGAAAATATTATGATATTTTAAGTTTTTTGTTACAGTATTTTAAAATTTTCAATGAAATTGTTTGATGACCAAATTGAGTATTAGCTTTTAGTGTTATCATTAGATGGGGCTGCAATAATATTAGATTGTATCTATAACTGTTAGCTAAAGAAAGATCTAGTTCAGCTACAATAGTTTTATGATCATCCAGTCAGGACTGTATGTAGTATTTAGATTTATGTGTTTGAAGTGAAGAGTAATCACCAATAAGATTGTTATGTGGTGCAATCAGGGTAGTGTTTTAACTGATTAATTTCGTTTCTGTCTTTTATATTGTAAATTCATTAAATATTAATATTTTAATATAAAATTTTTTAGTTAAATTATACTTTCTTTATCTTCCTTGGTAAAAATTATGTATAGTTTCAGTTAAGAGGGGTTTGTTTATCAATAAAATAAAGGCTGAAATAATTTAATATGCCTGATGAAAAGTGCCATTTCAGTGAACAGTGGACTCTGGAAAAGCCACACAAAGATTAGCTTTTGTGAGGTTCAGAAAATAAGTAAGAATTTCGTAATTTTGTAGAAGAGTAAATCATTACAACCTACTGTAAATTTTCAAGATTGTATTTATGAGAAATTAGATCCTATTAAAGACAAAATGGATGTTTTTTATTTTAACTTGCTCTCAAATAGACAAAATTATTGTCACTTATGAAAAATAATTACAGTATTTTTTTGTATATAATCTGCGGATTATGTGTTAAAAAAGTTTCGAATTTCATTCTGAGTATTTATTATACACCACTGCAGATAGTCTGATAAAAAAAAACATTCTCCATCAGAAAAGCTTACAATAAAGTTTTGAAAGAAATGCCATATATGTTTGATAAAGTAAATAATAAGTGGCGCCATGATTCGGATGACTTATTTCAACGATAATCAGCATTGTCCAACTATGTTCATGAACGAATTCAGTTCTTTCGAACAAATTTAAAGTTGCAAATTTCTAATGTCATTTCACATTCTGTCTTCACTCTAAAAGTATTCAAATTCATACATCATCATGTGGAAACAAGAACTATTAAGTTACAAATTTTAAGCTACAAATATAGGAAAGTCAAATAAAAAAAATGGGGACAAATGTGTTAATGTAAGGTGAAAAACAAAGCATGAGCGGCACAAAAGAAAAAATGTATCCAATGCGCAATGGAAAATAATCCATTATTTAATTATTAACAAAACAAATATATTTTATTTTTAAAATATAACTAAATTTTAAAAGTTATTAAAAACTAAAAATATATAAATTTTACTAGAATCTTCTCTGATCTTGATAGATGCCCCGCTTTAATCTCATTTTATCGCATTTTACGTTGAGGTGAATCCAAATAGATCTTTTTCATTAGAAATGTTTTTATGTACAATTTACCATATTTTTAATCATATTTTTTAGCTTATTTGGCACCAAATTATCAGCTGTATATATATTTTCGACAATTCTTCGAAAAACTTGCCGCAAATTATATGCCACTGCAGATTATGCAACGTTTTTTTTTTCTTTTACTTGAAAAATATATACAGGAAAATAGTAATTTTCTTTCTGTTTCTGTGAACAAAAATTAGATGGTATAAAATTTAAATAATCAATTTTGTGGGTAAGTGTATCATAAATAATTACTCCCAAGCTTAGGAGGTGTCAACAGTATAATAATTAGCAAAGACCTTCTTAGTTTTGCTGCTGATGCCAAGCAAAAGTATAAATTATATTTAGTTGAATTAAAATAATAAAAAATGTAGCCGATAAAGAAGGAAAGAAAAAGTATTTGAAAGAAAATGATGAACTGAAATTCTAAATAAAGTGTTTGGAAGATGACATATATGATCTTAAAAAATCTAATTACTGAGAAAGCTGAAAGAACTGGTAAAGTTAACATCAATTGCAAAATCAAACACATGCACAATGGTGCCTCAGATGAGCAACATTTATTTCTCAGTAATAATAATAAATTAAAAGTGAAAGTTTTAGAGGGTTGTATGGAAAGTTAACATTTTCTAACAGCAATATAATGTATCTATAAATAACCAATCTATTGTGTATCTAATAGCAATATTATGTATATCAATCGAATAATTAAGTCATAGAAAAGTCTAAAATATGACTGCGAAATTGTATTTATAGTTTTGTATTGTGTGGTATGTGATAAATTTGATGGATGCGTTATATCTTTCAACTACATTTGTTCTAATTAATCTGACTCCTACAATAGTTCTTTTTTGAAGCCTGTGGATTCTGACATTTTTCACTTGTATAAACCTTAAAGTTGCCTTACTACCATGATGTAAACTTTCCATATTGAAAAATCTGTTAGTTAACTTATATTTTAATACTGGCAAAGCATGTTCTTTGATATCACATTTATTACAGGTATTTTTATTATTTTGATTTAATGCAGAATGATTTTGATGATCAGAATTTGTATAAGAAAAATATGGTACTCCAATTTATGCAAAAATAATTCTTTTACAATTATGCGAAACAATTGTGAGTCTTAGAATGGACATAAATTCTTAAGCCTCTGTGGCATCACTTATTTAAAGAAATTTTCTTTATTATGGAATACTCTTTAAAATAAAAATAAATAAATAAATATATATTTACATATGTATATAATTTTCTTTAAAAATTAATGAGAAAATTTAATTAAATTTCTTTATTTGCTTGCAAATTGTGAAATTTCATAATTAGATTTTTAAACCATTCACCTTTCTTGTAAATTAAATTTCAAAAATATATCTTTATTAATCAATTCTTGTATTATCTTAAGCATTTATTATATTCAACAATTAATATCATTAATACAATCAAAATAACTTCATTACTAAATTGTCTTTCAAATAATATGATTTAAAAATTTTATTAAAATATCTTATTTAGTACTTAACTGTCCTTCATTCCTATTATTTATTTTAAAAAGATATATTTCTATATCATGAACTAGAATGTAAAAATTAATGTATAAAATAAACTAATTTTTAAATTGAAATGTAATTTAAAATTGTATTAAAATTATATGAGAACCATTATTTATATGTTGATTCATATTTTTCATAGCTTATGGCTACAAAATTTGATGACATGGAAAATTTAGAAAGTTTAAATAGCCAAGACTCTGATGATAAATCTCTAGACGATCAAGTAAGTGTAAATTTTTATAAAAAACAAATGATTTTGATTTACAATTGAGAGAGAGGTATTTCATATAGTTCATAACTTTGATTAAAAATTTTACTAATTACTAAAACATTCAATTTGCTTAGAAGGGAACAAGAATAGGCAAAATGTTTACCATTGATTTTATTTAATTCACAATCAATTTTATAAAACTATTAGATCATTGTCAACTGAAAATTTACTTTTGTAGAATATTTTCTACAGAATTATATATTATCTTAAAGATTATTTAAGACAATACATATTTTCTTAAATTATAGCAAAATTGTACATTGTAACAAAGATTAAAATAACTGAAATAATTATATATGAATTTCATTTTCTTAAATTTTAACTATCTTTGTATGAAATTTGAATACAATCAAAGCTGTTTTTGTAAAACAATGCATTGTAAAACATATAAAAGTCTTCAAACTTTTCTTTTCATTTCTTATGAATTGTAACATTAATAGGATTATAAGAAGGTAATTTTTTCAGTGTATATATGTTCACTGCAAAGAACTATTCATCTTTAAATGCTGTGTTCATTTGTTACCAATTGACTCACACTAATGACTATTAATCACACTCATTCACTGCACTAAAAGCATTAATTTAGGTTTAAAGTTTTTCCTATAACTTGTCTGAATGTTACTATGCATAATTTAATTATTTTGCTTGAAAGCTTTTTCTTACTTTGTTGTAGATCTTGGACATATTTTCTAAATCCAACTTTTTATGCAATCTTTTTCCCTAGCATAAACATTCTTTAATTAGTATGTTGTAAAAAATTTTTAAAGCATTTATCAAATTTTTAAACATTTTGACTGTTTCTTATGCAACCCTTTCTATTGCATAAAAACAAGTTTGACTAAATTCATTCATATTATAAATTTCTTAAATGTTACATAAGTGCACAATATATTATAAAATTTTCAATTTAAAAGGATCACAAGAATTGGAATTCATAAAATATATTCATGATGTTTGAAAATATAAATTTTCCCAGATATTGAGTGGCTTTTAATAATATCAAATTAAAACTTTTGTTGTATATATATATCAAAACAATTTGGAATGAATTCTCTTTAAGTAAAATGCATAATTTTCTTTGAATAACAAAAATAATATTTACTGTTTAATTTCATGAAGTTTACATTTAACATTTTTGAGCTTTGATGAAATAACATAACTTTTGCTGCTAGAAACTATCAAATTTATGTCAAATGGTTGCATGTTAAGTAACATAGTTGCATGTCCTGGTTAATTTTTTAAAATTTAAAAGTCTGGAAATGTTGCAAAATTTTGGTAATTATCAGGAATTTAATCTATCCTTAGAATCCAACTGCTGATTGGTATTTAAAATTTGTGAATCATGTTTATAAGATAACTGCTTTTTCAACAATACAAAAAATAATTAAATCTTAATGAAACATAAATTTAATAAAGTAGTGAAAAGGTATTTTATATTTTTAATAATGTATTTTTACTTTAATTTTAAAGACTACTTCAACAGAAGAATTCCCATGGTGTACTATTTGCACAGAAGATGCAAAGATTCGATGTTTTGGTTGTTCAGGCGATCTGTATTGCTTACGCTGTTTCAGGTAGTGTTATAAATCTGTAATTAAATGAGAAATATGTTTTTAAATTATATTCCTATTCATAAATATTTCCTTAATAAACTAAGCATAAAGCATCATAATAATTTAAGTACAACTTAAGTAAAATACACCTGTCAATTATTTCAGAAAAAAATCAATGGAGAAGATGCTATTTTAAATTTCAAAGCAATCTTAATTGTTAAATTATGCATGTTTTTATCGTTTATTAAATACATTAAAGATGGTAATTTTTTGTAAAATTGCAAGAGAAAAAAATGAGTTGTATATCTTTAAATATATGATTAAAAATATAAAAGCTTTTAAAAGTTTTATGTATATTATACAACTAATAAAAATATGTTACTTACAAATCTTCTGCCAAAATAACAACTTTACATTGTTTCAAAAATATTTAAACATTTAAATTTTAATATGATTTCATAAGTGTTAACATTTTTCATTATATTAAAAATTGTTGTAAAATATTATCTACTATACTAAATGCATGGTTATGTAGTAAATCATGTTTAAATAAATGTTTTCAGTGTGATTTTTAAATCTTTGTACTATTTATAAATGATGGTTTTTACTCTCATAGTATATTTTATTATCTTTTGAATTATAATATTACTAAACACTGTTTACTATGGGTATTCCATGATATTAAACTGATCAGAATGAAGGCCTTGTAACTGACAAATATTTGTCAATCAAGAAATTGTTGTTGATAAATTGATTTTGACATCTTATGTTCTTCCACTAGAGAATTGTATTGCAAAAGATAATTCCCAGAACTTGTTAAACTTGTAATAAAACATATTTTCATTTGTGAAGCTTTTGAACTACAGTTTTTTAATCAATCTTTTGAAAAAATTATTATTATAGGCCAGCTGTACACAATTGGTATACCATGTGTTTGTGGCAAATTTTATTATTATTGGAAATCAGCTGAAATTATGTCATAGCAGGAAATTAGAATGTGAAAAAAATTTCATCTTTAAAATTGATATGATTGAGGACCTCTCAAACCAATTGCATTTGTCATATTGTATTTATATATCTGATTTTCTTTACAAAACTGTAATATTGTAATAATTTATTTTGTGTAAATTAATTCATTTTATTTATATTTCTTTTCTCATAATATTTTAATAAGTTAAATAGTTATTTTTACTTTTGGAATTATCTAAAAGGAAAAAATTTAAATCTTTGATAATATACATTTAAATTTGAAATATTGAACAATGCACCAAGTTTTTGTACAATACCTAAGAAAATAATCATACTATTATGTTCCAACAATCAAACTAAAAAAATGGCTTTTATTTATTTATTTGCAAAATGAAATTAGGTAATTAATTATGCAATATAATCAAAACATATTTTCTCTCCAAATTAACTTTTATTGTATCAATAAATAAATAATTGAATTATTAGTAAGAAGATATTTTTTAATAATAAAATACTTATATGTGTCAAAATTTTCTTCTAATAGAATAATTTGAAATGTAACAGACATATTATTTATAAATATGATTAATATTGATGTACTTAAAACTTTAGATTTGCTCTTTGATATTTGATTTCCTGCTTAGTTGAAAGCCAGAATTATTTATGCTCATATTGAAAATTCAGGTTAATAACTATTTAAAAAAATATTTAAGTATAAATAAAATAATAATTTCATTTAAAAGAAAATAAACTAAAAATTTTTACACATTAAAAATTTATCAAGGAAAGTTATTAAATACTAAATTATCTACATTGTTAAAAAAAACCTTTAAAATTTAAAAATAGACACACATTCACAAAAATGATAATTGAAATCCTTTAAAGTATAAAATTATTCAAGATGGTCAACATATTAATTTCCACTTTAAATATTATTTTCCACTTTCCAAATATACAAAAGGAAGATTACTTCTTTATTGATTATTCACTTAATTCAAAATAATCTTAATTCAGGTTAGACAGAAAAGTAAATAAGCTGTGTATTCTTTTATTTGGACAACTGCTGCTTTAAAAAGTTAAATGTACTTTAGAACAGTACATTATAAATAATTAAACTTTTTCCCTTCAATTCATGGCAATTTATAGTTGATACATCTTTGGTAAGTTTTTAAATTTCATTTTCACCAAGCAATGCTGCAGTTATATGTGAGTTTTCAGTGAATCTTTTTTCTTCAAAAATTTGCATGAAAAAAATTTATGAATTTAATAAAGAAGAATGTATAAGACAATCAAACTAAGGATCTATGCTAAAGATTCCTAGTTCATTACAAAATATAAATTTCTGTCAGAAAATCTTGAAGGCTTTCTAAAAACTGTTTTAAAATGTCTCGATGAAACTAAATTTAAGAAAAGAAATAAACATTATGATAAAAAATTAAAAATCATAACATTAAAAAAATTAAGCTGTTAAAGTTTCTTTTTAAAAGTTTTACACAAATATACAGTTGATTAATTTATTTTTTAATCAGATATTTCTGTGAATTTTAAACTTGTTTAATTTGATAAATTTATCTTTTAATTTATTCAATGGTAATATTTTTGATACTGTTAAATGTGCTTTGTTGATCTTTTTCTATTTCTTGATAGTATTTATTTTAAATTGTATCTAACTTGGTATAACTATTTCAGCTGTCTTTATTATTATATTTTCTTAAATAATTTTCTAAAAATTAAAGTTTAATGATGATGGTGATTATGGATTTTGTTAAAATATTTAATTCTAAGATGTAATTATTATTCTAAGATGTACCTATTACACAGAACAGGTCAATGAAACTTTCAGCAATTAATTTGGAAATTCATTTTCCTGTTAACAGTTAAAAAACAGTTCTGTGAGAAATCTATGTAATTTTTTTTAATTCTTACTTTAGATATATGAAAATGTGTCATGAATATTTCAATGATTGTTTTCGTTTAAATAGTTGTGTACTTAAACTTTAAATATGAATTTGAGAATTCATTAGAAATAAAGGGGTGAACTTGAAATTTCTTGTGATTTTTCAATTCTGAATATGTATATCTAACTATCTGAACTTGCTTTTTATTCCACAGACTTTACAGAAAAACATTTTCATCTCTGTTTTCCTCAAAATTTTATTTTTAACTGCTTAATATGTTTTTTTTTTTATTCATATACTAAAAACCTTTAACTCAGGCTTTTAAGGTATTTAGAATTATATTCTAGAAAAATATTCCTGAATAATTTTAAAAGGAATTTGTTATAAACTTAAATGAATTCATAAATTGAAGAATTTTTCATGTTCAAACAGTTATCTTATAATTATTGAAAGGTGTCTTATATTTTTATTATATTACATTATAAATAAAAAATATTTAAGAAATGATTAATTTTGATAAATGATTTACTGAAATTTATTTATGCATCTGTAATTGATATATATATTTCTTTAATTTGTGTACTGTTATTAATTTTAATTCTTCTGTAATCTCTTATTTCAGAGAATGTCACGACAGTTTAGATATAAAAGATCACAAAACATGTCCTTTCCTTGCTCCAAAAACTCCTGTACTATAGTAAATGATATTGCCATAAAAGACTAAATCAAGTTGCAAGTGGCCATAAAACATTTCATTATAAAACAGAATGTTTGTAAGCCATTTGAAAATTTCTATTGTAAATATATTTGCAAATGAGCAGGGACCAAACAAATGCTTACTTAGAATATTTGTTGACTCATTTTATTATTTCATTTATGCACTGAATTATTTGTCTTGAAACATTTATCTGATGTTTTGATTCATTTAGAATGAATCGTGTGATGTATTTTAAGAAATTTTATTTTGTTGATAATTGTAAAATTATTAAATATTGCAAAATATTTTATTTGTTTACTGGTCAAATATAGAATTAATATTACTTAATTCAGTGAATATATTGCACAATTTAAGGAGGTTTCTATAGACATTGTTTTATTATGACTCAAATACCTAAATGGTCTTAAATTTTTCTAATTTTTAAATTGATAATTCTTAAAATGTTAATATGCAACAAAATACTACATCGATTATCATTATTTAATTTTATGGTTGTGCTCATAATAATAATGATTCATCAGAACAATTCTAGTTTATCTACAAATTTTATTTATTTTGGTTTTATATATAAATTAAGATTTCTATATTCATCTTTAATACTATAGTGAAATTTGAAATTTTTAAAAAAAATTTCTTAAATGAATATAAAAAAAGTATCCTGTAAATTATATTTTAATGAAGAAAAATTTAAAACTAATCAAAAATATTAAATGTTTCAAAATTTACATGAAATTTTCAACTTTTATTATGTACAAAAAATCTTGTAAAAAATATTAATTGCAAAAACAGAAAAAAGTTTGTAAAGAAAGAGTGAAAATCCATATGTATTGGTACTATCAATAAAGCTAAAAAAATATTTTAAATCAAAATGCAAATTTTTTGTTGGAAAATTCAAAACTGAAGTGGGAATTCTAGAATTTTTTTATTGGTAATCATTTTCATCATTGGCAATCATGTAATGCAAATGATAAAGTATAATGCTTGTTATCATTATAAAACATAGCAAGTACTGCAAAACCCTTAGGTGTTCCTGACAAAAAAAAATGAAAATCTTAATCAGTTCGGTTTGTAGAATGTTCAGATTAATAACCTTGGCAACATATTAAATACTGAAGACTGAATTTGACATCTATGCTGCTCATAGAGTTTTATCATGCATTAACATAAACCACCTGCCTTGACATCTTCTTATGATTAATCTATGAGATTAATTCCAACAAAGAAATCACAAAGATGATTGAGAACTGGACTCTTCAGGGGCATAAAAATAAATGTAGGTGATACCAAGACATGTAAAATGTCAAAATTGTTCTGATGAAAAACTCTCTTCAAGCTGTATTTTCAACTGTCCAGCATATTGCCTCCTCTCTAGAACATCGGAGAATATTGTTTTGATGGCGACTCTTCACAAAGAATTTAGAGATTTTGGCTAAAGCCATCATTGGCAATCATGGATCCATTTGACTTCCTCGACACGACACCAACCAACCTTGACATGTTGCTATATTCAAATGAGGTCATGGCCATCATCAAACTAAATCTGGATTCAATATTGTAAATAGTTTTGTTCTAGTGAATTGCTATTTAACCCATGAAAATTATCATATTTGTGTATTGAGACTAACAAAACTATAATTTCATATTTCATACAATGAGATGCATGCTTAAAGTGTTAAAATATCATTGATCTAGAGCATAATATGTTTTGATTTTTTTATTAATATTTAAGCAAAAATACAGTTCATAATATGATTATTGCAATTTATTGTTGTTTTTAGAATTGCTCTCATAAATTTTTCCAACAAGCTAATACTTTATTACATTCAGAAAGAATCACAGTAATATGTATGACAAGTTTAGGTTTTTTCATGACCACCATGATGTATGTATTTGAGCGTTAATTAAATATTTGAAAAGGCTTAACTTGAGACACTTAATTGGATATTCTAGAAATCCCATTGATGTAAAAATCTGTTTGTAAACTTTGTAATCATAAGTATTTTAACATTTTAACAGTTCTTGTGTACCCCAAATAAAGTATTTATTGGGCCCTGCATTGACTTTAAAACTAGAAAAATAATTTTTTACTTTTATTAGCAATCAATTCTTTTAATGTGAAGTTTCAATCATGTTTATCTATAATAGCAACAGATATGTGTACTTTAGCTCACTTCTTACTATTTATTCTTTTTGTTTTAAGGCAAAGTAGTATGAATACAATTCATCTCTGAAATAAAAATTAAATCAGTAAATGGAAAAATTAAGAACAAAATCAGTTTTTGAGTAAGTTACCGAAAAATTTATAAAGTGAATATATTTTGTTTTGTTCTTTTATTGAGTATTCCACACAATCTTTCTCACTCATCTTTCTAAACCGAAAAAATGTAACTATGCATTGTTATATATATAGTATTTCTTTATACAGTTACACACACTATTGATAAAAATTACAGATAAATACTATCTTACAAATAGAATGTGTTAGAGTAAAATAATAACTAACAATAGTTACAAATGAAATTTTAATAGTTAATAAAATAATAGTATGTAGGTAAAATAATATTAAATGTTAAGTAAAAATATACATTTAATAAAGATACCATATTTGTGTGTGCACATTTTTTAAAAAAATTAATAACATCCATCATTACCATGTATAATATTATGGTGTGGTACAATTATTTTGAAGATATAATATACTGATTGCAGAAAAGTGGTAGTGGTATTATTTTCGCTAGAAAAAGTACTGTATAATATCTTTTTTGTTCATAGCTATGTTATTTTTAAAATTCAGAAATCAAAGTTAAATACCATATTGGAAATAAATGAACACAAAATAAGTAAAAGCATTTTAACACTTAAATATTTTTTAAATGATCATAAAAATTGAATTTTTTTAATAAACATTACTTTATTAGGTAAAATAAAATTTAACACCCTGTGAAAATATATAAGAACTTGTGTTTAAAAAGTGGAACATTCAGTTTTATGGTTCTTTGTAATATATGCATCAGTTATTTTAATATTTTAAATATTCTCATTAGTTCTAAATACAGTATAGTCTCACTATTTCAGATAAATATAAAAAAACTCAAATTTCATTTCACTGAAAAATTTCTAAAAAATTCCAGAAAAATTCCTAACCTAAACTAAGCTCTTCCCAAAAATCTTTCTTTCCTATTACATAGTGAATGAAACAGATTTTCATTCAAAATTTGCTAATACGTAAAAGAAAAGCAATCAAAATTTTAATATTAGATTTGAAATTAGGGTGGTCCAAAAGAACCTAGCACTGCGACCCTAGTTTTTTAGACCATTGTACTGTACCCCTCAGAAAGCCATAATTGAAGAAACCAGTGGCTGAAGCAAAGTTCAGCAGACATTTTACAGGAATTTCCTGTAACATCCTAGGTTCAATCAAGTGCTGACCCAGGTGTTCAAATCTATGTGCAGAAAAGGTTTCTCATTCACATAAGATGTGTATTGAAGTTTCTTCCATATAATGACAACCTCTACAAGTGGGATCATCTGAAACTCCCATTATCGTGAGATGTCTTTTAAGGTGGCAGTGTCCTGTAAGTAGTCCCACTGCTTTCCTTAGACTGTCTCTATTGAGCTTTAATAATTCTTGTTGCCTTTTGCTAGGGCACGTGCTATTTAATAGCCTTGCTTGTCTTTGATCATTGGCATTGTGCCAATTCATAAACTGTTGTTTTCTGAAGAGATCAAAAACATTCTTTTTGATCAATTCTTTTGAAATACCTAGCACTGGTTCAGGACCAAAAAAGTCAGTTGTTGATCCAGTCCTTGCTAGCTCATCAGCTAATTCATTGCCAGGAACACCAGAGTGCCCAGGCACCCACATTAAAGTGGTGGGGTTATTATTAGCTAATTTACACAGAGTGATATAACATTCCCAGACAAGAACAGAAGTTACAGTAAACTTCTGTAAAGCTAGTAATACAGCTTGACTATCAGAGCAGATGATTATTCTTTTATGAGAATAGTTTCTGTCCAAGCATATTCTACTGCACATAAGAATGGCAAAGAATTCTGCTTGAAATACAGTTGTATATTTACCCAAAGGGAATGATAACTTAGTGCCATCAGCTGGACAACAAATACCAGCCCCAGTATTGGAATTCATTTTTGAGCCATCAATATACCAGTAAATACAGCTTTCACTGATAGCAACATTATTCCAGTCTTCTCTCAAGGGAAATTTGATTGTATAAGGCTTATCAAAAGCATGCTTAACAATCGTGTAATCAGTAGGCATACTTATAAAAGGATGACTAGTTACGCCAGCATTGAGGTTTCCCAGGGTTGGTTTGGTTTGGTTTGTTTGTCGCTCAACGGTCATTTTTTGCACACGAGGACTAATTAGACCGGGACTTACGGCTTAAAGTGGATTCCGAACCACTACAAACATCCATGCCCAAGGTGGGATTCGAACCCACGAACTGTTGAACCGAAGGCAAGAGCGCTAACCATTCGGCTGCCAGCTCGGCCGAGGTTTCCCAGGGATAAAAATCTAGAGTATTCCTTCCACTGACTTGTATTTTTAAGCCTCTTCATGCTAAGTACTGCTTCAGTACGCATATAAAGAGGATAACCAAGCAGAAGCTCCAGTGTAGATGTGGGAGTTGTACGAATACACCCAGAGATAGCTACACAAAGCATCCTTTGAAATTTTGTTAATTCTGCTTTAGCAGTTTCGTTTCTGATTTTAAACCACCAGACCACTGAACCATGGGTAATGATGGGACAAATAATCATAGTGTAAATCCAATGAATAACTTTGGGATTTAGGCCCCAAGTTCTTCCAAAATCATTTCTACAAGACCAGAAAGCTTTTTTGCTCTTTCAATACAAAAGTTGAAGTGCTTGTTATAACTTAAGTTCATGTCAAAAAATACTCTTAAGAATTTAACTTCTTTGGAGCAAGTTAATTCTTGACCAAAAAAAGTGATCTTTTTCAGATTAATTTTCTTTTTCTTTGTGAAGGCTACCATAGTGGTTTTTTGAGGATTTACAGAAAGGCCTTCTTTTTTTACACCAAGTCTCGACTTGTTTGAGGGTGCTAAACATGATGCTGGAGATTGTTTCACCAAACTTACCCCTGACGATTATAACTAAATCATCTGCATATCCAATGGTGGTTATGCCTGGTTTTTTTAACACCTCTAGAAGGGAGTCTACAATATAACACCATAAGATGGGTGAAAGAACCCCTCCCTGTGGACAACCAGCTTTGGCTTGGATCATCATGTTTTCACCTAAAAATGAGGCACTGACAAATCTGTTATTGAGCAGATTTTCTATCCAAGAACAGATTGTGTCATTAACTCCCTTTCTAGCAAGAGATTGTAAAATAGTTTCAATGGGTACCTTATCAAAGGCACCTTCTATATCTAAGAAAACAGCTAAAGCAAGTTCTTTAGCCTTAAAGTTCTTTTCAAAAATGAAGGATAGGTTGTAGGTCGCACTATCAGTGGATCTACCAGGTTGATATGCATATTGAGAGTCAGAAAGTGGTTTTTCCACTAAGTAAACTTCTCTAATATATCTGTCTATCAGCTTTTCAATTGCCTTTAGAAGAAAGGATGTTAAGCTGATAGGTCTAAAAGGTTTAGCTTCATAGTAATTATCTTTCCCTATTTTAGGAATAAAAATTACTTTTGTATGCCTCCAGGCAATAGGTATATGCCCGAAGGCTATACTTGCCCTAAAGATTCTACACAGAATTGGAGCAATGCACTGGACTCCCTCTATAAGCAGAGCCGGTACAATCCCATCCATTCCCAGTGATTTATAAGGTTTAAAGGACATTATTGCCCGTCTTGTTCGATCATAAGTTATGATTCTTTTGGCAACATCCCATTTACTTCTACCACAATTTGAAGTAGGGAGTGTAAAATTAGGAGTACCATTTATTTCGTTGGAACCTGGAAAGTGAACTCTGAACAGTTCAAACAGTGTCTCTCTCCCAGATTCTGAAAACTTATCATTTGGCAATTTAACAGTATTTAGACAGCAGTTCATGTCTTTAGACATTATTTTAACGAGTCTTGCAGTAGCAGACACAGTTTTAATGTCAGTGCAATAATTTCGCCAAGAATTCTTTTAGAATTCCTGATAGCTTTATTTTACGTGGTAAGTGCCAATTTATATTTCTGCCACTCACCATTCTTTTTGGCTCTATTAAAGAGCTTTCTACATTGTCTTCGCAATTTACTTAACTCTTTAGACCACCAAGGAACTAACCTTGGAGAGCAAGTATTGCTGACATTACAATTTTGACAGTAAGCTTGGAGAATGGCATGTTGCATGTGATCAACGGCCAACTCCAAATCTGCTACCGAAGATAACTTACCGAAGTCGCCTTCCTTGATAAGATCTTCTAGATCTTTTTGTAGGAACCCCAATTGGTATTTTTGGGTTCCTACCTACAACTCTAGTCTGTTTGCCCCTAAAACAGAAAAGCTAATGTATTGGTGGTCAGATAAGCTTATTTCATCAGACACTTTCTAGTCTTTAATAAAGTCAACACACTTACTGCTACATAAAGTGATGTCAATGACTTCTCTTTTATTTATAGTAATAAAGGTGGGTTCATTACCTCTATTAAGAATAAATAGATTATAATACAAAATGTATTCTAAAAGATCCTCACCACGTTTGTTGCAATCACTACTTCCCCACATAGTGTGGTGAGCATTCGCATCATATCCTATGATGAGTTTCTTCCTCAAATTGTTATAATCTAAAAGACTAACAATTTGCTCATTGAATGTGTCTTTATCTTCAAAGGGAAGATATGAAGACATAAAGATAATTTCATCTTTGATTCCTTGCAATAAACAGGATACTTTTACAGCAACATTATCTCCATTTAGGTAATTGACCAGAATGAGGGCATTTAATTTGTTGCTAATAGCAATACATGCTCTTGGTCTCAAACAACATTTATCATAAAATATGTTAAAACACTGAACATGTAGGCCCAAAACAGAACCATTGGAAGTCCATGGCTCTTGAATTAAAACAATATCAACCTCCCCCTAGTCATCTTCTTGCTAAGAATAGCTGAAGCTGATCGACTATGATGAAGGTTGATCTGTGCTACTTTGATGATACTTACCATTGTGGCACCCAAAGAAGCTAAGAAGAAGCACTGCCTCCCAAGTCTCCATAAATAGGGGACTTACTTACTTGAGTTTCCTGCAAAACCTTTTCTATCTCACTCTCAGATAGAGGAGAGCTGGGTTGCAGGGTTATATCAGAACCAGAATCTAAATCTAGTTCTTCAAGGTTGGGTAATTCGCTTTCCTTACTAGAAGTAGGAGAGGATTTACTTACTTGAGAGGAAGTTGCACCTTCTTGTTCAACTTCCATCTCTTCAATGCTCTGTACATCTTTCTGGTTTGGGTTCCAGAGAATTTTGCAAGTTCCCTAATCCAAACCAGTATAGACACCATAATTTGTTTTTTTAATGGCTTCTGAGGTTTTTTTATCACCTCGAAGATCCATCTAATAGAATGTGTCTCTACAGATTTCTGCAGAGTACGCCATTCTAAAGACTTCAACTCCGGTTTGAGTCGATTTAGCCGTTTCAGAAATATGGCAGGATCATTCGTATGAGTATCCTTTGTCTTAAAGATCACCTTTACCGGTTTAGGTAGATCACTGGGAACCAGAACACTGAGCCCCTCACCACCAAACAGACTCTTGTTACCATGGAAGGATTTTTTAAGTCCTTCCACAGTTTCAAGGTCATCACATTGGAGAATTAGTGCCCCAGATACTAAGCTTAAGCCTCGAATCCTAGGCAGATGATTTCCTATGGGAACCTCATCTGTCCTGGTGAGAATCTCCAGCTGTATGGGGTCAATATCCTCCTTGTTTTAAGTTTGATGTTTGGGAAACCATCCTTCACAGTAGCTGCTTTATGGCTTTTAACAGCCTGAGCAAAAGTCCCAGGTTGATGATCATCCCTGAGCTTTTTGGAGGTAGTGTTGATGTGAGAAGGGGTTGAAACCTCGGACCTAAGTCTTTTGGTGCCACCCACCTTCTGAACAGTCTCCACCTACTGCTTTGCTTTATTACGACGCCTTAGATTGCGTCTTTGTGATTTTGTGAGACCTCCTGGTTCTCCAAATGTGGTGCCAGTGTGCTGCCTTGCAGCAACTCCACTTCCTCTAGCAGCCAGATTGCCAGTGTTCTCCTTTTTGCCGGGATTCTGTTCCTTAGGAACCGTTTCGCCGGCTGATTGGATAACACCAGTAGATGTATCCAATCCTTTTTTATCATTTTCATTTTTTGTTTTTTTATTTTTTTTTTTTTTCATCCATAACAGATCATGGAACAGGGAGGAAAATATACGGTCACCACCTGCATGGCCTCCCTGTACAGGTGGAAGGCAAACATACAATGAGGTTTTGCCTGGTTCCTCGAGGGGCCCGTTAGCGACACCATAACCCTGGTGCCATTCATCCATCAGCACGGAGCCTAACACCTTGGATTGGGTTACCTTTCTGTATTAGCCAGGTGTATTAGCACAGCCTTCTCGCCATGGGTGACCGGACCAGGAACCCAAACTGAGTTTAGGTTCCAGACGTACATCACCTGTGCTACCTGTTTACACCCTCACACCACTTTGAGGTTACAGAATAGGATTTCTGAGGGAAATTTTAGTATTAAAATATTGTTCCTGTTTCTATAAATTTTAAATACTGATATAATTTATGAATATTGTAAACTTTCGATTTGAATAACTGTTGCTCTGATTAAATAAAATAAATACTTTTCGTGGTTGATAATATGCCAAAAGTTTTAGTAAGGCTTTTAAATATCCATTGCATATGATTGTCTTATAGGAGGACTTTTCATGAATTGTAAAATATATTCTCATGTCAAGTAAAGAAACCAGATGAACTACTTGGTATCAATCTCAATAGATCTCTATCAGAAAGCAAAAATGCACCACAAATGTCCCTATTTTTAACAATGGTTGGGATTGAATTTAACATATTCCAACTATAGAAAGGACATTTCTACCACTTGTTCTGAGTTCCAGTTTGGAATTTTTTCTTAACTATTTTTTTTTAAGATTTTTTTCTTTTTTACCGCCTGACAATCATTTGTTGAACATAAGGTTAATTAGAGTAAGAGCTATAATTTAAAGTGGATTCTGAATCACTATAACCATTACAAATGAAGTGAGTGTGAAAGCCACAAACAAATAAATTCAAGCCCAGAATTCTAAGTATTTAGCTGCCAGCTTGGCTTCTTTTGGAGAAGATTCCATACCTATATAAATCATAAACTTTATAAAATTTTCACCGATATTTCTTAAAATTGCATATTTTCTAAAATGTGTATTAAATATTTCCTAATGCAAGTACCTCAATTAGTGTATAGAATGCCATTTTAATTAATTTTATTCATCATATTAAGTAGCATCATAAAAAATACATTGATTTAATTAATTAATGTTTTGAAAACTTGAAGACCAATAAATTTTATTTATCAATAAAATTTGCAAAGCATATTTTAAAATGATTGCTGATCATTATAATAGATTATTTTTGAAATTTCAATTTCTATAATTAATAGTCTACTCCTTTAAGGTATGATGAAATTCCACAAACTATCAACTGCTGATATTGATGAATTAAATTGAGGTACATTCTTGTAATATTTTGTAACATCAGTAAGATAATTGTGGTGCAGAAATTAATGCATTAAGTAGTGACATGTACAGGATTTTCATTTTGAATTTAAATACACAATATTCTTCTTGTATGTAAGCTAAATAATTAGTAATACTATAAATTTGAGTACACTGTTTAGAACCATGCTGGGAGAACTATGACAATTAGGATCTCACTGTCTGGTATTAATAATTATATTATTTGTCATGTGGTATCTACACTATATCTAATAAGGTATTAACCGATATGTGATTTAAATGATTTATAATTGAAATAAAAGGTATAATCATAATTAACAAGTATCGTGTACCTTAATTTTAGCGCACACATTTGCTCTATCATCAAAAGTTATGTCAAAGTAAGCAATTATATATATATTAACAACAACAATATTTTTTATTTATGAGGCTATTTCTAATTCAAAATTAAGTGAAATGTTATAAATGTAAGATTTAAAAGTTTCTTTGTCTAATACATTCATTAAGTTACATTATAGTTATTACACAAAATTTTGTTTCCTTTCCAAAATTGACTGTTAATCCATATGTCAGGAATAAAATCAATCATTATTGAGCAGTAATGAGAAAGAAAAACTTAATATATTCTTAAATATTATATGCATTTAAATAATATTTGCTTTATGCCACAAGCTCTTAATTTAAAATGGGATGGAATTTTTCATATTAAATACATTTAATTCTAATCAAAGTCACACACTTAAATCATCTTCAAATATAAAAATGATAATATCCTTAATGAGAGTATAGGGACATGAGTAATATAATTGTAATATTTAATGAAGTACAAAAAGCACAATTTTTTTAAATAGTATGTTATAATCATTATATATTTCATTATATGTGTGTGTGTCTTATATGTCTGTGCAGGGTGTGTCTTATTTGTCTATACTCATTTTTTGATTACATTAATTTCTAGAAATTTCCTGTATTCATGTGGAGTGAGAATATTACAGTATACACAGTTCAGTGAATGCACATGTGCTGTCACCGACGATTACAGCTGAATTTATTTAAACTTTTCGATTTTTCAACAACTTAAGTATGTGAAATTTATAGTGTTCAATTTTCTTAAATTTGTAGGCTAGTTATAGCTTAAAAGCAATGTTGGCATTTCTATAACATAACATACAAGCTTGTGTGATTCTGTATGTTAAAAAACACAAAAACCAGTATTTCAGCCTACCCTCTAATGAAAAAAATTATAAAAACTTGTTGGAATTAGGAGGAGGATCTAAAAAAAGTATTTCATAATAAATATGTGTGTATATGTGTGTGAGACTTATATAAAAGACAGTGGTTAAATTATTTAAAAAGTGCTGCATTAGTAATGCATTAAGTGGTATAGAGGACAATTTGTTGTATGGAGATTCAGATGCTGATTTATAAGAGGTATCAAGAGACTTCATTTAGCTCTACAGATATGGGTCTATGTTTTGACAAAGATTAAAAAAAATTGTTTTCCGAATAGATTAGGTATTTGATAAAATGATTACTTTATTTTTATCTAAATTTATATCTAAAATATCTCTATTATTTTATATCTAAAATACACACAGAATAAATAAATTTTTTATAATGAACAGTAATAAAGTTTTATCCTTCAAAAATTTATATAAAAAAGGGGTGTGTGTTATATACTGGAAAATAGAGTAAGTCAAATTATTTTGCAAATAAAAAGCTCAAGGGAGAAAATAATTATAAATATATATACTCTTTGTTTTACTTATTTTATCAAAATGAATATGCATTATCAATAAATACAACTATTTAAAACTGGCCATTCATTTCTAGCAATTTTAAGCATGGTACACCATCAATGATCAGAAAAAATAAGAAACTGTATTAAATGTATTCTAACTATAACTTAATTGATGTAAAATTTTAAAATATAAACTATGTTAAAAGTAATAATATGTTTTACTTTTTAAGTGATAATGTATTATGAAAAGTAAAGAAAAAGCTCATAAATATTTCCACAATAAAAAAAGTTCATAATAACAAGTATATATTCTAAACAAATTGTGGAACAAGATGACATTTTTAAGAAATTATACATTACATTATTAAAATTATTAGTATATTGACTTGTAAAGATTTTGACTCTCATATTTTTAAATAAAATTGTTATGTTTACTGTAAATAGAAATTTTATTATCATTTATATTTTTATTATATAATTTTTCATTCATATTTATTCAAGCAATATTTATTAAAATAAATTCAATTCATTGAAGAATTCAGAAATGTTTAACTTATTGGGAGGTTTGATCTAAAAGTATATATATGATATACTTATATGTCATTAATAATTTCAATATAATGGAAAAAAATTCAAAATCAATACCTGATTAAAAGAAGAAAAAATATTTTATAAATATGTAAATCATAGAAAAATTTTTTATTTTTCTTTTAATTTAATATAATTTTCAATTTTATCTTGACTTTAAATAATAAATTTAACACAGCTAGTAACAATTTTCTAAAATAGTCCTCCCCTATTAATCTGAATACAAAAATAAACGTTTATTATAGCATTTAACTTAATTATCTTTTCCAGATATGTAATATCTATAATTAAATATATAACATTTATTTATATATGAAAATATTGTATTGATAACAAATTATTCAATACTTTAAAATAAAATATGGATGAGAAAATCACATTATATAAAAATAATTTTATATAAATATATACTAAAATGAAATACTTTAATAACATTTATTATTTTAAATCTACATATTGGGCTCTTTGAAAAGTAATTTCATTTTCCCTATATGGATCAGCTTTTTGCTGGTAAAAACCAACCACTTTATGACTTGGAATCGTGCTACTACCAGAAAGATGGTAAAAGCTATTGGACTAGAATAGACAATGTGCAATGCAATACAATATTTATTTGCTACACGTTTTTCATTTTTATGAAAAACAAAATGATTTTCCGAACAACCCAATAGTTTTACAAATTCTCCATGTTAAAAACGCATATAAATAATTTTCAATTGTGAAAAAATTCTAAAATTTCTAATGACTTTATAGTTAGACACTTACAATCGTAATAACATATTATGAATAATCATTCATCTTCTTAACTTAAATATTTAAAAACAATTTAAAATATTGGTATAACATGTGCATATATCCATCAAATTTAATATATATATATATATATATATATATATATATATATATATATATATATATATATATATATATATATATTCTTAAAATGACAAAACATTTATAGCATGAATTTCAATGATTAAATATATAATTGTTTAAAAAGCATTCTTCTCACAGAAGAAAGTTAATATATTTCTAACAGAAATATTATAGTTTTAATTTGTCATAATTTTATATTTATCAAAATTCCGTAAGATCACATATAACTCTAAATGTATCACTCCTTTTGCAACAGTCTGCAGCCTATATCTATCCATTCCTTGATAAATACTTGCTGGATTTCGAAGTTGCAAACCTCCACCCAAGAAATATTCATAAACTCTATCCCAGAAAGATGATACTGGCTTCCAAGTGACACATTGTACTTTATGGAAGCCACCTGATGTTGGTACATGACAAAATCCATAACTTACAAACTGGTCTCTACCATAATCATCTTGATGCCACACTTGAAAGTAAAATTTTGGCCAACCTTTTAATGAAAAGAAACATATTTTAAAAGAAATTTCTATGTAGCTAGAACTAGCTTTTCTTATAATATTAAAAAATCATAGATGCTTGCCTTGCTTCAAATTAATTATTTTCTCCATTAATTTAATAGTGATTTATGTAAAAAAATAATGTTAATAAATGAAATGTGTGTGTGTGTGTAGTAATTAAGATGAACAACATAATAACTTTAGAAATATAACAAACATAAATAGCAAAATTTTTATAAATTATTATTAAAATTACTTTTACACATTTTGGAAATAAATTTAATAAACTCTAAAGAGAAGGATGTTGTTATTGTTAATAAATTTGCCAAGCTGACTATTTTTAAAATTTAATAATGTAATTGAAAGTAACTACTTATGCTTTAATTTGTGAATTTCTAATTGGTACACATATCATAGGATGTTAAAAAGGCAGATTCTCAGTTCAGCCCAATTTCTTTCTAAATAAGCTAATAGGAGATTTGATTTTTGATTTTATAAATTTATTCACATGTGAAAAGTTCTCAAAATTATGTTAATTTAGATCTATTTATTACAGAATTCAATAATTACACTAAAACTTATTAATTTGCTAATTAGGGATTCTAG
>JAJQOW010000910.1:0-74655 GCA_037975125.1 Latrodectus hesperus
CCATAAAGAGGACACAAATTTCTTGGTGAGATGTTCGGTTTATGTTCTCCTCATTTCTCTGAATGGGTGGCCAATTTTCAAAGGGATGCAGCGTTCAGAACGGCGGATGGATAAGGCACTTTTGTAAGGCTCTTGAACACAATCGCGACACTTGTTACTCTATACAGTTTCTTAAAAATGTCACTTGCTGATTGCTTTCGACTTCCCTTCGCATGCAGGAAGATATAATAGTCATCCACTGCAGTTGTTTTTCTGTGGTGTCCATACCAACCTTTCTAACAGCTACACCTATAGTTTGAAAGACTTCCCAAGACACTTGATTCCGAATTCTTCAATTACACTGGTCTACAACGCTCCTTTTCCAGCTTTCCGATCTTTCTTCCACGTGTGAATTCCTTCTAGCCATATTTCTCAAAAGAACTTACTTGCAGTGAATCTCTAATTTCGTATCCGCCTTCTTTACTGTAATGTTGGATCTGCGCTCGCCGACCCCTCGTGTTTCGTCACCTGCGACGTTTTTCTCCTGACATTTGCATATGTATGACCTTTCTCTTGAAATACGTATTCATACAGTCATCACAAGAATTCCTTTTCTGCACCTTCATGGCTTAAAATTTACACACATTGTTGCTTAAGTTTTGCACAACAATGTATATATAAAAGTTTCTCAATTTATTATTTTATAGATTGATTAAATTTTTACGATGAAATTCAAATAATACGAATCATTGAACATATGAATGCAAACTAACTGAAAATATTCTCAAATAAATTTATATCGAAAGAGTACAAGTGAATTATGAAGATCCACATAATTTAAAAAATTTCAATGTTTCTGTCTCATGGTTTTTTTATTTTCAATTACCGGATGAAAGCCTTGTTTTGTTAGTCATTTGAATGAGAGGAAAAGTTTTTATTCATATAATTTTTCTCATTTTATAAATCCTGTTCTCTTAAGTTCTTAAAAAATATTTTTCAACAATTGTTAAAATAAATTTTATTTGAAATATTATTTTTATTTACAATTCTTTTCTGTTTTACTTGTTTTTTTAATAATAATCAACAATTCTAATTTTTAATTTTAAAACAAAAAAAAGATAACATTGATTGATTTTTTTTTTTTTTTTTTTTTTTTTTTTTTTTGTATTCATTTAGAATTTTTTCTTTTCAGATAAGTTCTTTTATAAAAGAAAATAGTTAATATTATCAAGAAACACATTTTAAATTATAGTTCTTAAAAGATATTTCAAGGTTTTCTTGATTGATGGACAAAAAATTTCTCAAAATAACAAACTTAATTATGAAGTATTTAAATTATTAATACTCTCTCTCTCTAACTTGTTAGGTATTTATTTTAGGAAGCAAGAAATTTTAGGTTAATATTTTTAAGTACTAATATACAGGGTGTCCAGAAAAGGACTCCCTGATTTCAAAATTAAATATCTCGAAAACAAAGATAGATAGAGGAATGCAGTAAATGGTATGTTTATAGTGAAAGCTGTAAGAATTTTATACAGCAGTTTGAAATAATAGTTACAAAGGCTGCAAATAGATGGCGCTGTAATCGCCATACGTAATGCTTAGTATAAATAGTGATCCGAAGCCCAGAGCGATCAGCTCCACTATTGAAGCATGAAAGGAGGTTAGCGTACAGAAGGAAGAGATTAAAAACATGTACTCCATTGAACAACGCGTTTTTCTGGTGCTAGATTACCACAGATAAAAAGAGAGTCCTACGGCAACAAGGCGCAGTTTTCAAGCACGATTTAAAGTTCCAAAAGGACCCGATGCGAGAACCATTCGTACGCTCTTCGCCAAATTTCAACGAACAGGCAGCGTAACTGATAATCTAGTGGGGAATGTTGGCCGCAAGCAAACTGCAGTTACGCCTGAAAATGTCGCCACAGTTTCTTTAATTATTCAGCAAAATCCAATGTCATCCATCCATAGAATTGAATCTGAGACTAGTTTGAAGCGTTCCAGCACGCAGAAAATACTGAGAAAGAGCCTACACATGTTTCCATTCAAAATTCAAACTCACCAGGCCATACCCGCACGAGCTATTCAACAAAAGGTTGACTTTGCTAATCAGATGCTCACAATGATTGATAGTGAAGGATTTGATGTTGGCTGCATCTGGTTTACAGATGAAGCACACTTCCACCTGAATGGATTCGTGAATAAACAGGCGATTTTGGGGTTCCGAAAATCCATATTGGTGTTAAGCGAAACACCTGTATTCTCCTAAAGTTACTGTGTGGGCTGCAATATGCAGCAAAAGTATTATTGGCCCTTTTTTCATTCGAGAAACGGTCACTGGTCAACGTTACGTGGTAATTTTGGAACAATTTATTGCCCTACAGCAAGTGTTAGAGGATCGGACCACGTACTGAATGGTTTATGCAAGATGGAGCTCAACCACATCGTACTGAACAAATGTTTCGCTTTCTTGATGAATACTTCGGGAATCGAGTCATTGCTTTGGAATATCCCAAATTTACTGGTACAGGCATAGATTGGCCTCAATATTCACCGGATTTGACTCCCTGTGACTATTTTTTGTGGGGAATATTGAAAGACATTGTCTACCCGAAGCATCCCACCACGCTGGACGAGCTTGAATCGGCTATCTGTGTGGCATGTGAATCCATTTCTGTTGAGACACTACGAAATGTGATGGCAAATTTCATTCTTCGTTTGCGCCACCTCTGTAGTGACAATGGTGATCATTTTGAAAACATATTATGATGTGATTTTTTGTAAAGAATGTTTTCATACGATTATTTCATTTATATATGCTGATAAGAGCTGTACAGCGTACAGCGCCATCTGTTAGCAGCTTTTGTAACTATTATTTCAAACTGCTGTATAAAATTCTTAGTTTTCTCAATAAACATACCGTTTATTGCATTCCTCTATCGATCTTTGTTTTCGAGATACTAATTTTGACATCAGGGAGTCCTTTTCTGGACACCCTGTATAATTTTGATTCGAAATTGTCTCACATAAACAGTTATAATGACAAATGTCTTCACGCACAGTTTATAAGAATAAAACACTCATTTAGAGATCAATTCTTGTCCATGTGAATTAAAGTTTGAAAATGCATGAATTAGGCAAACAAACAAAGCTTATTTATAATTCTTAAAAAAATCCATGTGTGCAGTAAAACCTCATTAAAACTCAATTGAAAGGTTTGTAAAAATATAAGAAAAACATTGATCGCAATTTTAAAACATTTTAACAATAAGCACCAGCGTAGAAAAAATAACAAATGAGAAAACGGTTGAATTATAAACACGTGACTGAAATGATTAACATAACGCTTTATAAGATAAATGAAGAAGCGTAATTCAAATACAGATTTTCATTTCTCACTTTCGGATTTTCTCTTTTGGGGGGAAAGACTTCTGTCTTTCCCCCCAAAAGATCTATTCTCCCTCTCTTCCGGGAGACGGGTCACCTGAAAATCTAAACACAGGCGCCTGTCGCCAATTCGATGGCATGTCCTTTTCAGGGATGTCGGCTGGCAATGGTGCCGCCAACACTATCAGGATCATGATAAGTGAGCCTGGAAATGGTATAGGATTAAGGGCCATAAGTGACAAGATTCGTTTGACAACAGATTACATCCATAAAATAAGCAACTCGGAAATGATAGAAAAAGACTTTGATCTACTTAGAATTCATAGTCTAGAGTTAACGAAACTAACCGACATGTTGGCTAATTATCACAAGCAAAGACACACTAATCAGATTAAGGATAAACCTATTATCAACCTTAAAGCGCCTCCACCTTTTGCAGTAACTAAGTAAAATAGATACGAAGCTCTAAGCAACAGCGAGGATGTCAACCTCGTCTCTGACCTGGAAGATTTCCTCGTATAGCCAGTTATTACTAAACCTAAGGCAAAAGCTGCGCCTATTAAAAAAAAATTGAGGAAAACACTAATATACCCAACAAAAAAGCAAATGAAACAGCAGAATAACGAAAATATCAGTTTTCAATCCACTAAAAGACACGGATCCCCCCATCATTAATAAAGATATGAATCTAAACTGAAAACAAATTCAGGAACATTATCATCACAGGACATACTGGAACAGAGATTCTGAAAATAAAAATAGGAACAGAAAAATTACTGGACGAAGCCAATACTTCATACCACACTTTTCTTGGGCGCTCCGTGGCTGAGTAGTCTAAAGCATCACCGGTAATCGCTTGAGAGCGTAGGAGTGTGGGTTCGATTCCCACCGTGGCCCTGGGTGTTTTCTTCGTTATTCTTCTGTGGTTGTACATCTGTAATTGTGCTATTTGTCCTATTGTCGACGAAGACTTACAAGCGGATCTCAAGAATCAAGCATACAAGTCTGAATATATGTAATGTAATAAATAAATACACTTTTCTATTGCCAGAGGATAAAAACCTCAAAATAGTAATAAGAGACCTTACACCTATCTTACACCAGAAGAAATAACTCGGGAACTTATTTTAGAAGGTTTTAATATCATAAACATAACCCAAATGTCTAAAAACATTGATGGAGCAAAAATTAATTTGCCGTTCTATATATATATATTTAATCTTCCAAAGAATGAGATAAATCAAGAGAAATATACAATATATCATACCTTTTCAACCTTGTTGTTAAAATAGAAAAGGTCGCAAAGAAGTGACTCAGTGTTTCAGATGTCACGGGTTCTTCCATACTCAAACTTCCTGTCATCACTGTGACGAAGCTCACCCTGCTAGCCACAGGGGCTGCAATAAATTTCCTAAAACATCGCCTCAACAACAACAAAGTCGAGGCTATTAAAAGTAAAATAATTCCCAGCACCAATCCACATCTCTCTTAGGCAAATGCCTTAGTGCATAAAAACGAGTCAATCAGCAAGACTAAAGAAACAATAAACGAAACAAAAAAACTTTTTACTGAATTAGTTTTACTCTTTTAGTTCAAATGCATTAATCATTTTAAAAACTCCAAAGTTATGGTTCGACAAGCCATTTCATATTGGTTCACACTGTTCGCAAGTTGACAATAAAAAAAGAGAGAAACTATTTCAGTGTAAAATCTTAAATGGAAAGGACTATTTAATTATAAGAAAAACAGGAAATAGTAGTTTTGTTCAGGTATAGCTCAGGGACTCTATTACTTTATTTTGCTTTAATTCATTTTCATTATTATACTCATTAATATTAATTTTTATAATTCAGATTCTGAAAACCACAATTACATTACTGTTGAAAGTATATTTGAACTTTTTTATGCTGAGCTTTTAAGCACAATTCTTATTTTCTTGTCCCACACTCAGGCTCACCATTTATTATAGTATCACCTCGTGGTCATTTCAAATCCGTTGAAGCTTCTTAAATCGTCTTTAGAATCCCTTCACTCATCTATGTGTCATGTTTGAAAAATTTGGCATTACGTTTTTTCGTAATTCAGACCTTGCTTTTGCTGTCGAAGAACCGTTGTCAAATGCCAACAAAAAAACCCCGTCTTTTAGTTTGTGAAATCATCCTTCAAGGAATGAAGATCCTGTTTCAAATCCAAGAGCTGCTTGCATAGTGACATCAGCCATGATCCGCTGTTTTTCGAGAATTTCCATTTAATTTAAATGTTGGCTCGGTGGATTTAACTCATTCAATTCGAAATTGTTACGATGTATGTTACTGGAAAACATGATACGCGTACGCTAAAATCAGGGTTCCCAAGTAATTTCGAATGAATTCGACTCACGGGCACGTTAACATAAGTCATTTAACCAAAGGCGTTAATGGTTTCGAACGCAATATCCATTTCGAGTGATCGCTCTGCGACCTCGAATCGAAAAGTTGTCGATTTTGCTTGAAAACTTTTATCAAACGCCTGCCTAAACCATGGTTCAACAAGTTATTCCCGTTAAATCAACCATTTGTACACGTTAACCATAAGAAAGGAAAAAAAAAAACACTTCATGGTTAAATTTTATTTGAAAAGAAAGTTTAGTTTTTTTACACGCGATAATAGATGCTTCAACATCTGAAAACTGTTGTCTACTTTATATTATTTTTCGATATTTTTTATGGATAGAACGTCATGTTTACATGCCCTAAGATGGAAAACAAGAAAACTCTCAAGCACGCACTTGAAAATGTGTCAGCATAAACGCAACATTATCTCCAGTGTAATGAGCCAAGGCGAAGATCAGAATATCGCACATGCGCTAAAATGCCTCCTCTTCTTTCCCGATTGCATATATATATACATACATATGTTAACAACATATATACATAACAACAACAATATATACATAACAACATATATATATATACATATATATGTTGTTGTGGAGGTGTGTTGTAACGGCGTGCGCCAATGATATTGTCACCTTTTCTAATTTTAAAGTTATATTAAAAATTATGTAAACATTAACAACTATGTACATATTAAAATTTTATCCTCCTTAATGAATTGAATTAATTTAAATTGAAACTGTCAATTGTCTTGCTACACCCATTATTTTATAACTACTGAATATAAATCTGGGATCTTCCATTCCAAACTGCTCAGTCCTACCACTGGCCTATGGGGAACTCAAAATATTTGCAATTGAATTATTACTAAATTAACCGGAAAATGTATAAGAATTTAGATCTTTTTGAAAGAAAATGTTTATTATATTATTACGATAGCTCTATGATTATTTTTTCCGACATAAGTAGATACAGACTCTGGTAAGTTTTTACTACACGAGAGAAAGATGAAGTCTACACCTGAGCTGGCACTCTCCTCTTCAAACTAAAGGAGATACTATAAACCGTATAAATCTTTAATTTCATTTTCTTTCAGCCTGTCTTCCTAGGGATATAGCTGAATAATAAAATTAGATGTTGGATCGATATCCACCTCGGTCGTGTATGTTTGTAGCGGTTCGGAAACCATTCTTAATTAGCTCTTGTTCGAGAGTGATGCTTTAACACCGGGGGGGGGTTCAGAAATAAATATTACATCATTTATACAAACATGTTTATGCATTCTCCAAAACATGTTTGTATAACTGAAGTAATCGAAATTAATATCTTTAAAATATTTTGACTTCACTTTCGAAATGAAAACTAAAATGAGTGCACAACGGCACATATTATACGCCGGTTAAGATTTCGATTCTTTATTACAATATTTTCAAACTTAAATCGCCAAAAATTAATGTTTGTCAGATTAATGACTTCAGTTCATTTTAGGCTAATTATATATTACTCAAGTTATGTCATATATATATATATATATATATATATATATATATATATATATATATATATATATATATATATATATATATATATATATATATATATATATATATATATGCACCCGCTCCCAAAATAGTAATATTATATGTGGAATAACTCGTAATAAGAATATAATTTAAATAAAAACAGAAAATAAGTACCCAATTAAAAATAATATGAAATATAGATAATATTAAAGACTAAGGTTATACTTTTAAATTTGAGAAAAAGAAAAATTAAATAAAATCAAAACTAGAATTAGGTTCGGAAATATGTTGGTGGAAGAATCAGATTACGGTAATTCAAAATTATATATATATATATATATTACATAATAATGTTTTAAAAACATACTATTTTTAAACAATGTGAAAACATGCTAATATATATTACAGATATAAGAAAATGTATATACTTATTAACAATAATAATCTGGCATATTAACTATACTGCATACACATTTCTTGTCTTTTTGAAGAAGCAAATTGATTAATTACTTCATTAGTGTCGATTACTCCAAATCTTTCTTATTTTACATTTAAAAATGCTACGTCACTTAGTTGCTTTTGTCCCATAGTCGATCAAAATATTCAGAATTAATTTCTTTTCTAAACGAACGTTCACAGCTAGCAGTTGATGTTGAAACAGAAAGGATTGTTTGAAGTGGGACTCTCATATTTCGAAAAACATCTTCGCCATATGGGATTAAGAAGGTGAAGTGCTTTAATGGAGTTTAAGATTCAATTTCCTTAAAACACAAAATTACCTCTACTTGTTTATATTTTATTTAATAAAATCAGAAATATTCTCAACGAAACAGTGTAAATTTATAATATTAGTTTTATCAAAACTCATATTGTAAATTAACACTGTTTTGAGAACTTCTCTTTTTCTTCGGAAGTCAGTCAGATAGGACACAGACAAAGAGAACTGTTAATGCGAAACAAATTTCCGCGAAAATTTTCACAAGAGTATTACGCAATATTAGACAATAAGGGGTTAAAACAAATCTTGTGATAAAAACAAAGTCTTTTCTTTACTCTGGGGCAGTTTGTCCGATTTTAGACCTTGTGCCACAAAACCCAAATTCACTCTGGGGTGATGCACAAAAATTTCAGAGTATTCTTAAGCCTCAATAAGAACTAATAATTCAGTTACGTATCTATATATATATATTTTTTATATGTAAAGTTAATTTATGATGACACTATCAACACATTTAAATGATTTTTAGGAAATGAAATTAACATAAAAATTGAAATTTTAAATAATTTGACCTGTTCCTTTCCTTGTCGGGCTCCTTTATTTATTAAGCAAGGGTTGGTTGCTTTGTTGTTCAAAGGTTATTTGTTAGACAAGAGCTCTAATTAAACCGAAACACGTGGTTTAAATTGGTAAGGAAGGGATCTAAATATAATTAATTTAAGCAGCAAGTGAAAAAATTTAAAGTCGAAATCAATATAATTTATGGTACTTTTTCCATACACCCTTATGATCTAAAAGAAACAGCATGTTTCTTACGGAGAAGCGAAAATAATATAACTTAGATATGATTTTAATATGAAAAGTGTGTGGCTCAAAATTTTATTTTAAATTTACTCCAATATAATTTTTTTCTTGCGCAAAAATTGATTTATTTATTTTATTACATTACATATATTCAGACTTGTATGCTTGATTCTTGAGATCCGCTTGTAAGTCTTCGTCGATAATAGGACAAATAGCACAATGATAGATGTACAACCACAGAAGAATAACGAAGAAAACACCCAGGGCCACGGTGGGAATCGAACCCACACTCCTACGCTCTCAAGCGATTAGCGGTGATGCTTTAGACCACTCAGCCACGGAGCGCCCGCAAAAATTGAGTGAAGAGTAAACAGAGCTAAAGCAAGTAGGAGGAAAGGTAGCTTAGTGATAATTTTATCCGTCAAAAGGGGCATTACAATTAATTTTGTTTCACTCGAGAGAAAGGTACCATTACCTTATACACAATCGATCATCGATGCGATTGTTAAGCAGTTTCCACCAGAAATAAATTTTGGTGTTAAAATAAGTTTTATCAATACGTGATAGTTATTTAATTTATAATAATTTTAATTTGCAATATTTTTTTAACAGTTTCTAAATGTACTTTCTTTTTAAACAAAACACGATGCAGATGAAATATTTATGGTAGCAATTTACGTTTCTTCCCGGTCCCTGTTACAGCGGTTATCATACGGGGAATATAATGAAAATAAGTACCGAATTTTTATACAACATTAATAATTTTTTTCAAAATGAAGGTTCCCAAAGTTTTGACTCGCTGTCATCCAGATGAATTCACTGAAACCTTTAGTCAATGATCCTCAACCTTTTTTTTGTCGCGGCAGACTTTAACGATTTTAAAATTTGGCAGTACACACAAAAAAGTTTAAAAACTGTTTACTTACGTATGACATTATGTAACATAGTTTTTGATAATATTTTTGAATGCAAAATAAAAAAATATGTAAAACAAAAACTACAGTAAGCGTTCATTACTTTACTCAGACTAGAAAAACAATTTTTAGTATATACATTTCTAAGATTTGACGAAACAAAAAAGTGCCGCGGCTCAGTGTTTAAGAATCTCTGCCCTAATGTATCGAATGTGTATATAATTATATATTGAAATACTTTTTAGTACCATATTCACTTTTTCTAGAATTATATTGACAATGTACGCGCGCGATATGGTAGTTCAATAATCTAGGCAATCAGCAAAATGTATAATTCACAATACTGTAATTCCCTTCTCATATTTTTTATATTGTCTAATCGAAATTGCTGCGAGTAAAATATGACATAACTAGAGCATCTATAATAATAATTGTGATTATAAAAGCATTTGCAATGATGCTTGATACTTTTTACACATTCATTCATTTCAACCGAAACAAAATATTTTTGTACGTTTTATGTTTCCAGCTGATTATCAAAAATTCAAATTTTAGGGGACCTCTTAAAAAATTTTATTTATATTTCAATTATATTCAGTCAAGGTTTCATTATGATATTTTATTATTTAAGTTAAAATGAGATTAAAATTTCCGATTTTTTATTTCGAAAAGAAAATAAACATGTTAAATATTTCAGAAAAAATATTAACATTTCTAGAAATAATTTTTCATTTTGAATTTTTAATTATATTAGCGAATTTTTAATGATATATTTGTATCTCAGCCAAGTAATATTAATTACATAAAGGCATAAAATTTTGTTGCATTCACCAAGTCAAATAAATGATACATCACATTACCTTTTTGAAATTGTTGGAATTATTAATCCATAAATCAAGTGATATAATATCAACACAAATAAATAGGTAAATAACTTTAAACTAAAATGAAAATCATCTCAAATGCATAAAAATTGAACTGACCAATATAATATTTCAGATAGAAAATTATTTTCTATATAAGATATATTCATTACCTACAAAGATTTGAAGAATAAAAATAATAATAATTAAGCCCTAAACAAATCTTAAGCTTAATAAAAAACTTAAAAAAAAATTATAATTAAAAACACGATTAAAAGAACACAGTTTTTAAAAGAAACTAAATCGTGTAAATTTATTATTAATATAGAAATACGAAAGTAGGAAGATTTTTCTGGTATTAACTTCCTCCCATTTTCCATTGTTTTTCTCCTTTTCGTCATCAATTACTTGCCGTCTCCACCTCTGAATCTCAAAATGCCACTTAATTCCTCGAGATGACAACAAATGTTATTAAAAATTCGTTTCACCCAATAAAATTAATGCAATCAAAAAAAATTTTTTTCAAAAAAATTCTCCAAGGGTAGCTTGGAGTCATGAGGGACCCCCTTGCCTTAAAAGTAATTAAATTTTTAAGAAATTAATGGATAGTAAAAGATTATGTGCAAACTCGTACACGCAGTAAAAAGTTGTATAAAGAATATTTAACAAAAAAATCTATGCTATGATTTTTTCCTTTCGTGCTGAATCATTACACTATAATTTCAATAACACATTTCCTCGATTAAACTGTGCACATCGTAAGAAATACTGGTAAAACGTGTTTAAAATCGAAATGGCTGTGTACTACTGAAACAATTCTTCGGGGAAAAAAATTTCTGCTTTAATAAAATTAACTATTTATTGATTTTAGAAAATGTCAAAAACTGACTTTATATATATGTTAGCAACATTAAATGAAAGAATTAAGAGCGAATATATCATGTTATTCTTGCCCATAAATTAATTTATTAAGTAATTCTTGCCCATAATTTAATTCAATAGCAAATAAGAAAAAAAAAAAAAAAAACGCTGAATATTACATTGAGAATTTTATGATCTGGAGATTTGCATGTGCCTTTCTACCTTTTCGGGATATATCGCCCCTTAGTATGCATTGGCACAAAGAAAATATACTGCATTTACGTACCTGCCAACCTCAGAGGGAAAAAAATCAAGAGACACTACTAGCGACATTTTTGCTTGAAATAGAATGTTTAAAACTGTAGTACCACAGAATGACAATTTTGTTTAGATTATACATTCTGAGGATGCGATTTATGTCAAAAAAATTTTACGTTAATTTTTTTAATAAAATATTCATCTACCTTTTAAAGGAACGATAAAAGAATATACTACATGAAAAAAAAAGTTTTATGCCCCAATATTTATTTTATAGGGCAATTTTTATTACACTAATGCAATATATAAGTATTAAATTTATAAAGTTATAATAAAACAAATAAATTTATTTCAGTGACAAATACTTTGACGAAAATATTTTCCTAATTACATTAATAATAACTAGAAATATTTCTCCTAATTGAACTGCTTATATTAACAGACACCTGCTGCCTGCTCTGAATATTAATTATATGACTGTTAATTCGTAGAGGCATTGGCACTCTAGTGGTTCCATAGTCATCTTCTCAGGGCGGACTGGAAACTCAGAGGAACATATTTAAATAATAGTAATTATATATGTATATATTATTGTATTAGGGCGAAATCTGTCGACTATTTAAGCTCCTAGAACAATCCTATAGACTTTTTTTGGTGAAATTTCGACTTGTTAAAATTTTTTTCACTGAAATTGCCATCAATCATGAGTTTCCCGATAAAATCAATAGAGCATTTACAATTGGCAGCTGTGCATTTACAAAAAAAGACAATGCTAATTTTCACATAAATGTTTATTGGTGATACAACTGATATCAAATATAAATTAATCTGCATGTAGAAATAAGTGGATAAATTATTAATATTTAATAAAACTCTTAAAAAGCACAGAGATCAATTTATAACTCTTAAAATTATAAGCATTTTGACTGCATTTGTAAGAAACTAAGATATATCTTGACAAATTATTGAATTAAACAAAAACTAAATAGAAGAGTTTTATTTCTCTTAATATTTGTGATTTACTTTGAATTTTTTTATTTCAAGATGCATACAAATCATGGCGAGTTTAAGTATTTGTAATACGAAGGCAAACAAAATCAATGATATTCAGATTTTCATGTCACTGCAACTAATTTTAAAATCAAACATAACTTAAGATTTATGCATGTAATTAAGTGAGATGTTGAGGTTTGGCTACAATTTAACAACTACAGTAAAATTATTTCTTATTCAGAAAATTTATAAATTAAATTCTATACTAACATTCTGCTTGAATACCACTACGTGTTTTAAATTCCTGTAATGAAATATTACGAAACATATTACCACGTAAAAGAGTGATATGGTTAAAGAAATTTTAGAAACTGAAAAACTGCTTTACTATTATAGATTAGATACATACAATGATCATTTTGGTTAAATTTTGATTTCTGTTTAAAAATAATGGTGTTATCATTTTATAAGATTGTGATACGTGCAAGTTCTCTATAATTAAAAAAGTATAATAATGCAAAAACAAGATATGATTTATTATTTACAATATATATAAACACATTTTGCAAACATACATAGGTAAGAGAAATGGAAAATAAATTTCAAAATGAAAAAGATTGCTCATTTCTGTTTGACATACAACAGAAAAATTTCTGAAACAAAATCAGATACTTTATTTCAGAATATCGACTTCTATAAGAAGAATTAGACTTGCAAACATTCAGCACATGCTATAGATATTCCAAATTCAATGTTGTACATCATCACTATGGTTTTCACACAAGTCAGGCATTGACAAGAAAACTGAATGTAAAATTCAAATCATATCAATACACTAAGTCAAAGCACTTATGGCATAAATAAAGTATTATACAATCATATTAGGTATCATACAATGCTTAAAATTTTATAACTGTGCTCTTACAAATAGATGACTATATTATATATAGAAAAATAGATAAATAAAGCATCATTTCAAAATTTTATGTTATTTTATCTATGATTTATATATATATATATATATATATATATATATATATAAAATAAGTTGAATTTATACAATGAAAATTGTGTATTAAGATATGAAAGAGATATAGCAAACTGAAACAGTATCAAAAAATTAGCTTATTTATAAGAACCTTACATTCTTTGAGAGGATGTACATATTTGTTCTGAGATTTAATTATGTCATCCATATAATTTTTATCAGAAGAGCCAGCTTTATCAACATTGCACAGGAAAACAATTTCATCAGTATTTTCTTGCATTTCTAAATTTTGTGGAGAATGTGGCTTTAGGATTGCTTCTTTAGAGACATGGACGTTATTTCTGCTGTGGTTAGGAGGGAATATTAATTTTTCAGGCACAGACTGATTTTGATACTGTGTTAATTTATCGGAAATATCAATTTTTTCCAACTTAACTATGGGAATTTTGTCAACATGCATATCAGTATTAGAAACCACGTGATCTAAAGAATTGTCCACAGTTACTTCAGCAGAATTACTTTCTAAATTAATGTCTTTTAAGCGCAGAATAGGTTGTTTATGTTCCTTTAAAAATTTTGCAATTTCTTGGGAATTTTTAAAAGTTAAAATACATTCTGAATGAGCATTTGATTTTCTTTTATACATATGAAGCTTAGTCTTTTTAGACTTGAAAAACTGTCTAGTTTTCTTTGGAGAAAAGGAGAAGGATAAATTGCGTTTCGTAAAAAAATTCTTTCGCGTAGAATTTATTCTAGATTTGTAAGATGACAAAGTTGCTTTGCTGAAATTTCTAACATACTGTTTTCTACTATCAAAATTTTGAATTAAGTTTCTTTTTGATATTCTACTTTTCCTAGAGTGCTCTTTCGAATGATCTATTTTATAAGTGATAGCATTCCGGCCATTTTTCAAAACCTTTATTACACATTTTGGAAGAACTGGAGTTTTGAGACTGGAATGCTCAGTAGGTAAGATTTGATCATCAATTCTACTATTTGGAGAGGATGTAATGCCTAAAAGTATTTGTTCATCTTCAGAATTGGGAATAATTTTATTTTCAGAGTTAAAGTTAATTGAATTTGTTTGTTTTATTCTTTTAGAATAATTTAATTCAAAATTTCCATTAGCACATTTTACACTAGGTTCTAGAAAGTTTAGTTTTTGATCTTCTGCCAATGAATTAGGAAGTTGCATATTTATGGAGTTTGATGATGTAGAACTTTTTATAGGTGCATAAACATTTTCTGATACAAACTCAATATCACGAGGGATTATTGGTTCATCTGATAAGGCATGGTTATTTTCACTATTTTTTTCTAACGGTGATTTATAGGATAAATGTTGTAGTTTGTCATGTAACAAGGATACTGAAGTTGAGTAGTCTGGATGATGAGATAAATGGGGAGGTGATAATTTTTCATCATTCTTTATCAAATGAGTAGTTTTTAACTGCTTTTTCAAGAATGGTATATGGTGAACCATTTTCAAGTGCTTTGAAAGAGACATCATGGACCTGAACATTTTGAAGCAAAATCTACATTTATTACAAGTTTTTGATAATTTTGGTACATAGTTTGATTTTTCTGGACATGATTTACCATTATTTTCACTAGTTGAAATTAAGTTGGAATAACGTGAATTAATGAGAGCTTTTAAACCAGATTCTTGACCTCCAACATCAGAAAAAGATTTCGATATTTTAATACAAGATGAATCTGTATCACGACTCTCAACGTTTTCTAATCGCTTATGTATTTTAAAACCTAAATCTTCATTCATAGACGTTTTTCCAGTTTCTAATATATTTTTAAAGTCCAGTAAACAATCATTTTTACCAACAGGTAAGCTTGAGTTATTTAAATGTTGTTTATCAGACAAAATTTGCATGATTTGTGGAACATCAGATTGAATAAAGTTAGAATTTGATTGAACTTTTTCAGTTGGCGAAACATTATTTGACTTCTTTTTCACTCAAAGCATTAATATTTTCATCAAGACTGTTGATTGAAGTAACAGTTACATTGTTTTCAACATTAAGATTTAAAGGTATAACTATAGGTCTTGCATTTGTAATATCATTAATTATGGAAGATCCTGAGCTATATAATTGATTTTTAGCAAAGCTGACATCAGAGTCCTTGTGTATTTCTTTTGAATAATGTTCGTTCTTTACTAGATTATTCATAGATGAGTCATCTTTCTTAGTGTCATTATAAAGATTTGTATTATTTGCAAAATTACTTTCAATCATGGTTTTATAAGTCATTGATTCAATTAGGCAATTTTGATTTGAACTGATAGAATTCGTTGAGGAAACAACAGTTTGTTCACTATCTTTATTTAAATTATTAGAAGGAATGAAAGAATTTGATTCAACAAGAGGTGATTTTCCAGAAATATTGGTTTCTTGAAAAGGAAGACCAACATTTGTATTAGACAAATGGGTGTCAGCAGAATTATGTGAATTTCCTGAAGACTTCATTTGTTTTGGCTTATCTTTCTGGTTGGTTGCAAGTCCAAAATCTTCAGAGTTCTTTGCATTTTGGAAACATTTATTATAATCAACAATATTAAAATCTGGATCTTTTAATGTCATATTTTTAATACCTTTTCCAGTAGAAATGGATTTATCTTCTTTCTCATGATGTATTTGATTTGATTTTTCGTTTTTAGATTCAAGTTTTGGAATATTTACAGAATCAGTCAAATTACACAATTTATTTAATAAAGTAGAAGCTTCAGAAAAATTTTCCACTTTAGAATGATTAGTAATACTAGAATTATTTATTTTGAAAGTAGAGGACTGATAATTAATTAAAGAGCTTACAGTAAGTTCATTTCCACAATGATTAATTAAACCATTAGTAGATTGTAAAAGATTTTTATTGTCTTTTGTGAAACGGGAAGATCGTTTAATTCTAGTCGAGAAATTATTTATTTTGCCATTTAAGAAAACATCTCCATGCATTATTTTCACATGACTTTTTAATGAATTGCTAGCCAGTAACTTAAAGCATATATTACACTGCACTTCAACTTTATTCTTCTTTACACTTACATAGCGATGTATTCTACTCATGTGCATCTTTAAATTTCCAAGGGTAGAGTAAATTTTCAAGCAAAATTTGCATCTTGTTTTTGATTTACATCCTTTCTTATCATAATCAATCAACTCATCTTTAACTCTTTTATTTTCTAGAGTTACTAATGATGAACTTTTAGAAATCATTTTTATTATAATTGGTTGTCCAGGATGTTTCAATTTCATGTGATACCTTAAGGCAACTTTACTAGAATAACACCTTGAACAATATTGGCAAATAAATTTCTTCTTAGAATTTTGTTTATTACTTAAGGGCACTTCATTAGCTATCAATTTTTCAGAATTAACTAATGCTTGAGCTGATGGTTCTTCCAATGCTTGAGGAGTTGGTGCTTCTTCTTTTAGTACTTGTTCAGAGTTACATTCAACTTCTTTAAAAGATTCACTCTCTTTGCTATCTAAAACAAATAGGTCCTCATTACTTTCAATAATTTCATTTGTATCAATCACATATGAATTCCTTAAATCTGCTTTTCTCGGTTCAAAAGGAGCTGTCAAGCACTGTTCTAATTTAGAAGAGCAGTGAAAAACATTAGTCTGATAATGAGAGGATACATCAGGTAATGCAGAAGAATGTGTGTCCTTTACATTATCAATAGAATTTAACTCAGTACTACTGAAAAGATTAGAGCTATTTAGTTCAAAACTTTCTCCTATATTATAATCTTTCACACAATCATTTTCTGCAGCTGGTATTGACTTTTCAGATTCATTCATGAATACAGAATTGTCTTCGTTTAAATTAAAGTTTGATAATGAACCATCTACACTGTCCATATTTGACTGATATTCTACTTGACCATGTTGAGTTTCAAAATTAACTGGACTATTTTGATCATTTTTAAACAATTCATTTGAATCATGAATTCCATGGTGTATTCTGATGTGTTTATTTAAGTATGATTGAAATGTGTAATTTCTGAAACATAGATGACAAGTATAGGAATTGCTTGTAATTTCCAAATTAGAATTAAAATCCTGTTTGTTTTGAAACTCAGAGGAATAACATAAATTATCAGTTGAATGAGGAAGTTTGTCTTCATTTGTAAAATTTCCCTCACTATTTACATTGCAGTTCTTCTCTGACTCAGTAGCTGATAAAATCTTATCTTTGTTGTAATAATTAGATGGAAGTTCAATATCAGCACATGGTATTTTATTATATTTTTCTTGCGAATTCAAAGCATCTGATACAGAGAGACAAGTATTTGAATCAATATCATCTTCAGTAGGATGAGATGGAATTAAAAGTAAGGATTTGCTTTCATCAGAAATTGAAGATGAGTTATCAGTTTGATTTGAATGATTTATCATTGCAGAATTTTGATGCTTTGATACATTGGAATGTATTTTATAAACATGTTGCTTCATATACACGGCAGTTAAAAATTTTCCACAGTAAACACATTGCTTTAAAGGTGCTTTAGGCAGTTTTTTCCTGATTGAAAGAGGAAAATTTATATTTGGGTCACATACTATGTCTGTCCTTTGTACAAACTCAGCACTTGAAGTCGATGGAAGGGTTTTCATTTGATTTATAGATGACTTACAGTTTGGTAGATCTTTATTTATTTGAATATTATCAAAATTACTGGATGAATTTGTGTTATCTTTCATAATTTCTTCATTGTAATTTTTTTCATTTCCAGACACATTATGGCTTAAATAATTTTTTTGGTCACTAGAAGCATCAAATGAATCATAGATTTTAGGAATAGGGACTACTGGTTGTGATTTTTCTTTACTCAACATTCCCATTGAACTATTCACATCAGACAGAGGATGAAAATGTTTGAGGTGTTTTTTTAAAGCATCACGACGACAGAATTTTTTTCCACACACTTTACAGAACATGCATTTATTTAGTTTTCGTTTTATATTTATATTTGTTTCTCCCCTATTTAAATTAAAATTTTTTGATTCATCTATTCTGGAATAATCTTTTGGGCTAAAAGATTCCAAGGACTGAGAAACTTTTGCAGGGCTTTTTTCAGAATTTAAAAAGTCGAACATTTCATTTCTTGTATTGGAAATGTCACTTCCAGTCTGGACTAAAGAACTATCAAAGCTAAATTTTCTTAGATTTGAAATAGTAGAATCAGCACTGTTATTTTTAACTGCAGATGAAAGTTCACTTTGAATGTCTTTTTCTGATAATTTACGAAATGTACGAGAAGATTCAGCACCAAAAACCATTGAATTTTCGACATTTTCAAAACATTCTACAATATTTTTCAATGGTGTATTGTTCATAAGGTTCATGCAAATTTTTAAGTTGTTTTCATTTTGAGAATTATCCATACCATACAAAGCTTCATTTTCCCAATTTTTATCAAAATTATTCATTGAAGATTCTTTTGTAGAATTATAATTTAAAATGTTAATAGAAGAAGTTTTTAAGTCAGAAACATTTTCCTTGTGCATCTTCTGAGGATTGAAATCAATTTCTTTGTTTCCATATGAATGGCAATTCAGCATATGTAACTTAAATTCAGAAGCAGGATATGTATTTGAGCAAATTGAACATTTTGTATACACAGGATCTGGAACTAATACATATGGCTCATCAAATGAATTTTGAAGTGCAACATTACTTCCTGGAACATTAGCCATTCCTTCAGCCTAATAAATAGAAAAAATGAAATATAATTAGAAATATCATTAAAAATTCAAACTGCATGTTATTTAATAAAAAGCAATTTCAGAGGCATAAAGTTAAAATTCATTGTCTACATTTGAAATTGTTGAAAAGAATGCATATATGCTCTTAAAATTTCCGAAATGAAAGAAATAATTTTAATTTGTGACAAGAATATTAAAAATACATTATAAATAATTTAATATATATAATTTTGAATAATACTGATATATACCAAAACTTAAAATTTTAAAAATATGATATTCTCAATCATATACAAATGAGAAAGCATCCTTTACAGAAAAGGTTTTGCTTTGGAATAAAAATTTGCTATATTTCAACATTAATAAATATATAATATAGTATACTATATTTGAGAAACAATGTTTAAAATGTTAAATTATTTATGTTAACCCCATCCAGGTTAATTTTATTTCAGGATATTGGGTAAAAACATGTCAATTTTTTTATGGTTTTTTTCATACATATATAGTTTTTTAAACATAATAGCATCATAGCATCTAGAATTAAATTTTATTTAAATCCTTTGCATTTACATAAATGATTATGAAATTATTAATCAAAATTTGATTGAGCATGATACAATCGAAAACATGGTAATGCACAGAATCCAACATCTCAATCTGGACAATAGAACCTTGTTTCTCTCCTTACCTTCTTTCTTTTACTGTCTTGTTGGATTAGTCTTCTCTGTTGGTGGAATGTAGTCAACAAAGTGTCTTTCAAACAGGCGTGAAGGCAGGTGATCAGCAGACGGAATCACTACAAACGTTCAACCTCCTGGGGGGATTTAAACCTGCATAATTTTGAAGCGAAAACGAGAGCGCTAATCATTTGTCTACCAGGTCAGAAATATCGAACCTGAAGTATCACTCTGTACATCATTCTGCTATGGTGAGTTTTTTCTTTTGTTGCAATCATTAAGCACATTTTATTAAGTTATGGAGAAAAAATTTATTTGACACTAACAAAGGCATATATCATCGCCAATGATGCACTGAAACCCATCAACTACGTTATCAAGAGATAAAGAAAATCAGTAAAGGAATGGCTGCTTGTATATTACGCCAAAGAATTCTCATTCGGAAATCGTTTGCCATTCAGTGACAAAGGGTTTTCTCCTTCAGGACCAAACAATGCACGGTGGCCTGTTATAGTGACCTGGAGTGCGGTATTGAAAATAAAAGATGCCTTGGCCTTAGCAGCATTTCAGCAACAATGGGGTCGTCGCTCCAGCCATATCACTCCTCCTCTGCGCTGCTTTCGAATTCCGCCACGATGTCTTTCCAAGTGATCCGTTTCTCTATTAAAAACATTCCATATTCAAACTCGACAAAAAGGCCTGAAACGCTACAATTTCTTTCCTTTTTTATTGTAAAGCTAATTTTTTTCCCTACGTGGGGTTCTTGTCGGTGCCAGAGGGTAACTTGTACAAATTTTTTTAAAAATAAAGTCATCTTGTTTTGGCCTTTAAAACAAAGGTCTCTGAACTAGAAAACTCCTTTTGCAGAAAATTCCACAAAGTGGTACTTTTCAATTGTTTTCTCTACTATTGTTGTTCTACTCAAGATGACTTCTTTTCCCACCAGATTTTGTGTACAATACATATGAATTCTACAGTTTTTTGTCCAGGAAATGGAGAAATATCTTCTTGTAATATTTTTTCCCTCTTCTTTTAGTGACAACCCCTCCCATAGTTCCATTGTAATCCCCTACCACTTTTGGTTTCATTTTTGTTTTCTTCCTGCTGGTAACTGCAATCATCTGTGTTAGGCACAGTGGAAAGTAGTGCTACATCCTTTTTGTCCTTCCATTTCAGGACCATGACTTTCCCCTTTTGATATGCAGTAATTTATCCCTTTTTACACTTCTTTTCTTTTAGCTCAATAGGCATACCTATCCTGTTTAGGCGAACTATGCCATATATATTGGTTTTATAGGATATTAGCAATTCTGCCAGTTCTTGGGACATATAAAAGTTCAGTAGTTACACAATGCCCTTTGTTCAAAAGGGGATACAATAGTGTCATCACGATTTGTGAAGACACAGGCAAATTTTTGAATTGCTCATTCACAATGGTTACCTTTACTGTGTAGTTTATGCCAAATCTAGCTCTTTTGAGTGGCATATATTGCATTCAACCAAGCCGCCCCTTATACAACATCAAACTTTCATCAATTGAAATGTTTTTATTTAGAGAATATGCGCTTGTAAATTTTTCATTCAAACAATCAAACAAAGGTCATATTTTACACAATTTTGGATTAAGGTGCAATTTGGGATTATAAACCTCGTTGTCCGCAAAATGAAAAAATTGCAACAGGAGTTTGTATCTTCTGTTTGAAAGAAGTTACCCAAATATAGGTGTATGAAATATTTCTTTTTTACACCAATATAAATCTTCAGGCTTTTTCACAATTTCCTGTAAAGTGATAACCACTAATAATATCCTAGTTTCATCTTCTATAGTTGGATACCATTTCTGAACCCTTGATTCCTTTTTCAATTCATTTTTTTCTTTCAAATACTGAGAAGCATAACGATTTGTTTCATTAAATATAATTAGTTCCCTCATCTAAAAAATATTCAAAGAACTGCAAAATATTGTCACTGTCAGGATAAAAATTTAGTCCTGGATCTCCTTGATATATAAATTCTGGGGAAGCAGGATTTGGTGTATCTGTATTTACTTCACACTACTGACAAGCAGCACTCAAGCTTTCTGAATCGGAATCACTTTCTGTTTCAGAAGTACCGAAATCAGTACAATCAGATTCTGAAATATCCAAATGGTATTCATTTCCAAAATCATCATCTGAATAGGAACCACTGGAATCAGAATTAATATATCCTGCCCAATTCATTTTGAAAAAATAAAACAAAATGTTATGCAAGCACTCAATGATTCATGACAAAGGCTGGATGCAAATAAGGGAGAATTCACTGGAAAACTGATGCCAGCAAAATTTTGGCAAACAAGTGATGTCAGAAACTGTTACAAAGGCATTCCAAGAGTGATGCTTACTTTTATCTCAAAGCTACAGCTGAAAACATTGCATAGTTATACCATCTAGTGGCCAGAAAGGTAAACAAAAGCATTCAAAACCATAAAAAGCACATGTGAAATAATTAGGAAAAGACTGATTGCACAGTGTAAAATTTCACAGTGCCCGAGCTACACTTGGGATGATCCAAGATGGTACATTTCGCCAGCCTGAGCTCAGATCGGGAAAACGGGAAGGTGTTAAGAAATATTTTCAACAACTCAAGAAATTTCAATTTAAAAAAAACTGGTTTTACAAGTAAATAGTAGATCTGTAAAATAAAAATTTAAAGGACACGAAAAACTAGACCTCTATCTAAAATTTAAAATACAAATACAGTGAAATGTATTGAGAAATTTTTCAATACATATATAATTATTTTCAATACATATATAATAATATAATATTACATATATATTTTCAATACATATATAATATTCAATACAATAATAAGATAGAAACAATTTTAAGGAAAATTCTTTTTAAAACTGCACATTGATTTCATTATTTATAATGGAGTATCCAAAAGCCTGCTGTTTTTAAAATCAAGACAAATGTGTCTAATTTTCTAAATCAAATAAAACTTTAGTACACAGATACACTGAAAATTGATTCAAATATTATTCAAAAATTTTCTAAGAAAACATCTTTATAAGAAATTTCTAAGAATCAATTGATGTTAGGTCTACAATGAAACAATACAAAAATATGAAGTTCTAATTGTAATTCGTTAATAAATATTTATAAGTTAAAATAACATTAATTATCATAGAACAAGTACAAAAAAAGGTAGAGATTTGAAAATTTTTTATCTGAATTTTGTTCATTTAATAAAGCTAATTATAATTGGTTAATTGATTATTTATACTTATGATAAAATTATTTTATGTTATTTTTATAAATTTTTAGTAGCCTATTTTAAATTGACAAATTAAATGAAGATTAACTTATAATTTCAAGAAATATTAATTTTTTTCGTAAAATGAAAAATTTCTAGTGAAAAATACTATCATAATTTCAAGATTTACAAGTTAAAAAAAGTAAATAGAGTAGACACTCATATTTATGAACCTTTAATTAATTTTTTGTGCCATGCAACTTTCTTTTTTTTATTATCTATTTTTGTTCCATTTTTTCATTTTAAAGTTGGAAATGTGGACGGAAATATTTTGGGAGAATAATAAGTTCTTCAAATTACAGAAAATTAATTGAACTTCTTGTATGGAAGTTTCAGAAGCAATCTGTAGAAATCGTTCATCTAATCTACACTCATTTTATCAATAATGTATCACAGTATAAATCAATAGCTTCAGATGCAAATTTAATAGGTACTTTTAAAAGGAGCATTATAGCTTAGAATGGTCATATAAAAATGACATTCTGTGTGAAATGTACTTGTTAAACTGTGTATGAAATGATCATATATGATCATTTTGTGACACATGCAGAATTTTTATATATATAAAATCGGCATATCTGAAGAAAGCCATGAATATTTATTGAGTGAATAAGAGTTACTCATTCATGTGAACTTCATTCCCACTTATGTTCAATTTTAATTTCAAGATTTTTTGAACACAGATTTTATTGTAACTTGCACATAAGAAATATTAAAATTTTAAATGATATGAAAAGTATAAAGAACTTTTAGATACCAAATAATAAGAAACTGATGTAGTCCAATATTTGCCAGCGAAGTAAAAAAATGAATGACCAAAAAGATTGAGCTTACTTTTTTGAAAATCATAAAATGCTTTCATATATTAAAAAATGGATAATGTATAAATGTATTTTAAAAATTTTTATTTTGAAATAGGAAAAATATGTGAAACCTTATCAGATTTTTCATTAATACAATGGGAATAAAAATTGCTTTTTTTTGCATTTGTTAATTTTATAATATATTTTAAATAATTTTCTCTAGTAGTAATTTATAAAGAGTTTCATTTTTAAAAAAAGTTGATTTTAGATCTAACACATAATTTGCTATTTTATGAATTTTTGATTTTAAGAACTATTTTTCCAGTTCTTACAAATTCATAAAAACAAATACCTACTATATAATTAATATACATGATTTTTTTGGCAAAACTTGTAAAATTCTTAAATTAAAGAATAAATTTTTTTTATGTTTTTCTATATAGATAACAATTTTATAAATATTAAAAATTATTTGATAAATATGCTTAAAATAAGATTAAATTTAAAAATATTTTGAAATTTAAATTTTTTAAATTTGGAAAATTCTAACAATTGTTTTACTTTTTTTTGAGGCATCAATTTAAAAAACATAAATGCAACTATTCTAAAATGTAAAAAATATAAAAAAACAGAAGATGAATAAAAGCTGGCTTGAATCTTTTGGATAGTGACAGTTTAGAAAATGATTTAAGTTACCTGCAAATACTGCTTCTGAAATTCCAAGCCAGAAAAAATTTCATAATATGGAACTTTTTCAACAAGAATCCATATGTAGAGAAAATACCATAAGAAGAACAAAACAGCACATAATATTGTATATGAAGGTTATGTTCCTTAAACGATTGACCACACACACAATTTAGGAATTCTTGATATTAGGAAATTATACCTTAGCTTATATGGGAGCTTTCTAACTTCATTAACAAAGTGGGAGACTAATAAATGGAACTAGATTATTTTAAATTTGTGTGTGTGTGGCATAAAATGCTTTAGCAGAGGTGCCTCAAATTAAGTCCAATTAAAGTTTCGCTTATTTTAAGTTTATTAACTGATACATTAATTTTTCAATAGCACAATTGTAAATATATTAAATGTCAATGTCATTAAAAAATGATAGATATAGACATAATTGATTTTCATTTGCATGGAAAACTCAAAAGAATACCATATACTGAAATTTGAGTGCAAGTAGAGAACTAAGATAAGCAAAAATTTTCAAGGTTATTTACAGTTACACTATTCTATTTTGGATACACTTTAAAAAAATTGTTTTTGACAATGAAATTTGAAAATTCAGAACTACAAATAAGCATATTAATAAATGTTGACTTTTGATAAAGCATTAAATTTACAACAGGAAAACAAACTTAGCTTAAGATATAATATATCAATTTTATTTTAAACATTTGACTTGTCTTTTGTTGCATTCAATTTATATAAGAAATAGTTTTCAGTATATGTTGTTCTGCCTGGGCTCCCCATGACTTAGGGTAGGACACCGGCTTTTGGCGCATAAGAGCCTGGTTTGATCTGAGCCACTGTTGAATGGATGTAGGCGTGGCGATTCTACCTTAAGCACACACTTGTTACGATAGGTGCTTGGGAGCATTCCAGGCTTCCTTTTTTGCAGGACAATATTTGATAGATATTTAAATGCCTTATAACAGCCAAAGGACATTAGGCAAACCACTACACTGTATTCAAAGTGCTTATATTCTATATTTCAGCTAAAAGAGGCCAAATGGTAAGATGCTGCTCATCAGAGCAGAAGGTTCTGGGTTTGATGAGGTTCTGAGATGAATATTCTGCTTTCTGCACGAATATCTGTTGAGATAAATATGTGAGAATTTTCCAGGCTTTCTCCCTTATAACTCATGAATACAAACTACTATCTAGAAAAAGTTCTCCAGGGAAGGCAGTTTATGCAGTGGACCTTAAAAATACTTAGCAGGTATCAAAGTGTTCTGCCACTACAACTGAAATATAGTTGCAATAAACAGTAAGATTATATATATATATATATATATATATATATATATATATATATATATATATATATATATATATATATATATATATATAGGATAGTTTATTTTTTATGCAAAAACATTTTGTTTAAAACCTAATGATTTTTTTCATTTATTTAAATATTTCTGATAATATAATTTTATAAGTATGTAGTAAATTGAAACAGGCACAGAAATCAAAATTTTCATGAATTTAAAAAAGAATATTCTATATAATTGTTTTGTGATTTTGCCATTTAATGACAGTGGATTTTAAACAAATATTTTGTAAATGAAGAATAAAGAGTTCACATTCAATTTTTAAATGCCTATCAGTTATTATTAACAGTAATAAATTAAAAAGTAAAAATTATTTTTCTTTTAATTAGTTTGTTTAAAAAAGAAAAATTGCACATGCAATTCATTACCTCTTAAATAAATCAAAGGGACAAAATTAGGCATTTCATAATAAACCAATTTTACGTTCCCCCTGATTTAAGCTCACAAAATCTTTATTCATTCAAAATACACATTTTGTTTAACAAATTTTAAATCAATAGAAATTATATATATATAGGATAACTGTTTGAACTGAACAAACAGAGATAACTGTTTGAAAAAATATTTTACGTGTCAACTAACTAGAATCATTATGACAACTGAAGTTAAAATAAAATTTAGAGCACATTACAAAAGAATATCACTGTTAAAAATATAATACAGTCCTTGTAATATAAACTATATGGATCAAATAAATCATGCAAAAAGTAAACATTTTTATTGAAAAAAGGAATCTAATAAATGTTTTATAAAATTTTAACTTTACACAGAAAATCTTATTAAACTAAGTAGACATGAATGAAACAAAAAGTAAAATTTTCTTTATGCGACTCATATTCCAGAGAATTTTCAAAATTTAATACATTCATTAAAATTGAATACTTGTTTAGATTTTATATGGAAAAATTAAGATATTGGATGGTAATAAAAAGGTTCACAAATTTAAGTATACTACAATATTTTTCCCATCAATTTCTTTCTATAAAGAGTATTTAAAATTTTAAGGATTTGGAAACTTAATTTGACAGTTTTTGTATTTCATTATATATGATATTATATATAGGCAAATACTGTACTCTTCTAAAATTACTGCAAATGTTAAACTATAACTACAATAATTTTAAAGTTAATACAATAAATGTCTTTATTCTAATAAAGTATAAATGGGTAGTATTTGACAATTTTCTCCATTTTTCAAACAGATTTTCACAATAAATTTAATAAGAATTATGAGGAATTCCTTTTAATCAAACAAATTTGAAAATATAATAACAAAAAAGATAGTAAATTTTCCACTAACTATAACAGTTGTGAAAATGGGTAAAACTTTATATTAGTCGATTACAAGATCCTTTTTTACAACTCAGCAGCAGAATGAGAAACCTTGTATTAAAGATAATAAAAAATATTATATAAATTCTCCGAATTAATGTTTCAATGACTATACAAGAGTTACAAAACAAAATGAAACTCCTTGAGTAATTCATTTCATAATCTGAAGAAGACAAAAGAGAGTATTTTTTGTTAGGAAATAACTATATTAAATTTAAAATAAATAAAAAAAAGAATAAAACAAATCATAAAAAATGGTAAATTAATTTATTAATAGAAAATTAGATATTTAATGATTTTTTTTAAATTATCATAATATTAAAAATGCAATGAAAAAATAAATAATTTACATTAAATACAAATCAATGTAAAAAAATGCTTACATGAATAAATTTGTAATGAATGTAAGTACTGCACAAGATTTTCACCTTCATCCTAAAAGTAATGATGCATAAAAAATTTCTGACTATCTTGTGCTCTCTTTAAAGATACCTAATGTGTAAAATTAAAGCAAATAATTTGAAGAAAAGCTGTCAAAGATAAATTTCAATACGTGTAATAGATTTTAGCTATATAAAAAATTTAGATTAAAGTAATAATATTTTTTTTGAAAATTAATTTGATAAATATAATTGGTTTTTCAATAAAGTATTAAATTCTTTTTAAATAAATAAACCAAGGATACAGAAGTTTATTTTCTTTACATCAGTGAAAGTAATACTTAAAAATATATAATATTTCAATAGTATTATTATAATTTGTTATTTTATTGGAAAACATACGATAATTAATAAAGCATTGCTGACATATCTTTAAGCTCTATACCAGATTTTAATTAAATAATAAAATATATCACTTAAGTTAATTAACTTCAGAATATTAAAAATTTTGTATGCCTACTCATTCATCTGTAATTTCATATTTGGTTGAAAAAATGACCAACAGTTCTATAGGCAATAGTAATTTAACAGTTTATATGCTTGCAATTCAAAGCTTTTTCCCCACTATTTAATATAACAAAATTTTTCCTTCAGAGAAACAGTAGTAATTTAACAAGCAATAACTTAAAACATATTTTTTACATTTTTTCTAAAAAATTTAGTTTTAGGAATCTAGGATTTTAAAATTTTTTGTATACCTGGCATTTAAGACTATAAAATTTATTTTAAAATATGTTACACTGATGCACTTATTTTTACAGTAGTAAAAAGCTAACTTGAGCAGACCAGAATTAAGAGAGAATTATTCATAATTTCAATATCTGACACAGCATTTAATAGTATTTTTTAATAACTGAAAATGTTTAGAAATGGTTTTAAGAAAGTAAATAACAATACAATAAAATCTGTATTCAAATAGACAATGTTAGTTAATTCATTATTGTTTAAAATTTGTATATTTGAAAAATAAATACTTGGATATAGAATACCTTTCTTTTAAACAATTAAATGAATGCCAAAATCATTGTATTGTAATCAATCCATATCACTTATTTCAGAAACTTCTAAGAGGTCCTTAGAATTATTTTTAATTCTAGCAATTCATATGAATGGAAAATATTTTACAAGAAAAGAAGGTACTAGTCACAGGGACAAGAGCTTCATAAGACTCAAATTTCATGAAAAGTTAGTTGAATACATTAATATTTTGTTACATAGAAATTTTTTGTCTAGTTCATGAAGTAAAAAGAGAACATCACACTATTTTAAGAAAACTGTACAAAATAAACAAAGACAGAATAGATAGTTGTACACTTTTGAAATTGTGCTGAGTTGATTATACTGTGCTGTGCTGTGTCTGAAAATTTAACCAGTATATATTACATTCAAAAATGCAAGCAAATTAGATTCATAATGTGAAGACTTTGATTGTTAACATAAAATAAATTAACATTTCCATACATATTTCAGAATATATTTTAAATCTCAAAAAGATTTAATGCAGATAGGTTAAGATGTATATGGAATTTGAAAAGTGAAAAAGGATATTCATTCATCTATTAAATACAAGAAATTTGGAAATTTGTTAAACAGTCGATTAACAGAACTGAGATTTAGAGATAAAGATTGAAACAGTATTGCGTAAATTTACAAACAATAACTTAAGTAACATAAATTCTATTGGTTAAAATTAATAAAAATGCTACAAATTCAAAAAATTATTACAATATAATCTAAACAGCAGAAAAAAAATTATTTTAGAAGATACATATCAGTTTAAATTTAAGATTCCACTAGAGAATAAGGACATTTTAAGGCTTTATTAATAATATAAGATCTCAGAAAAGTGTAAGATTTAAAAAATACACAACTATCATGATTCCTAATAAATATAATTACCAAAAACTTGACTTTGGAATCCAAGCAGTAAAAATTAAATATCGATAATGTTACTGTTAAGGAATTCATTGATAGTTGCAGTAAATTTAAATAATATTGTTGAATTTTTCAAAAATAAATGTATGGTTCAAGTTTAAAAATAATAAACCTAAAAACCTGCTTCCACATAATAAAAATTCTAGGCAAATTATCTGTTACATCACAAGTTTTTTTGTTTGTCTTAATCTAATATATTTAAAAAACTCATTCCACACACAAAAATAGATTGTAAGGGACATTTTTTTCAAGAATAAATTGTTTTTTTTTTCATCTGAAATTACTTGAAATAGCAAATATTTAATATAAAAATTTTCATTCGACAAAATATTGAAATTTTTACAAATATTGTAAAATGATAACAAATTAAAAAAAATTATAGTTAATTGTTTTTTAAAATTTAACTTAAAATCATAAGTTAAATAATATAATCATGTAATTCAGAATTCAGATTCTTACATTATGGGTGAGAAAATAAGCTCTAATCATTATAATTGTATTATAACATCATGTGTTTAGGTAGCAATGGATTATTTCAAAAAAACAAAGAAAGTCCCTGAAGACAAAGCCACAAGAGTAAAATGAAACAATAGAAAAACAACAATAACAAAAAATTGGTTTAACAATTTACAAGCATGATTGATGTAGCATGTATATACAATTGGAGTACAATGACAATTTGCATTATCTTCAAAAACAAGGAAATGGAGCAACAAGAATATCTGTACAACAGTTATTATTTTTGACTATGTTGAAAGGTTGCTTTTCACATGGATAAATGAAAAGCAATTGCAAGGTGGCACTATTAACGAGAACACCATTTGTGAGAAGGTGAAAATAATAGTAGCTGACTTCATTAGAAACAAGCTCATCATCAATGGATAAAAAAGTATTTAAGTGAAGCTGTAGGTAGTTCAATACATTTAAGAGAATCGACATCCACAGCAATGGGAGGCAGGGTGAAGTTCCATATAAAAGTAACAGAGAACTTTATTGGTGATTTCAAGAAGCTCATAGATTCTGAAGATCACTTGATGTAACAAGCTTTTAGGTGTGATGAAACAAATCTCTTTTGGAAAAAGATGCCAAAATGAAAGTGTAAAACAGCAAAGAAGAATGCATTACAAGGCCACAAGCCAATTAGAGGCAATATCACATGGCTATTTGGTGCCAAAGATGCAATTTGAAAATTAAACTGCTGCTTGTTAATCATTCAAGGACTCCCTGAGCCTTCAATGAATCCAAAATCCAAAACAGGCTAGGTGTGAAGTGGATGTTAACCAGGAAGGCTTGGGCATCATGCGATAATTTTACTGAGTGGCTCAAGAAAAGTTTCGTCCAACTGTGAAAATTTTTTAGCTTGAGATGAATCTGCCACTTCAACTTACCCATTCTTCAGGCCTACAAGTTGACATACTAGAGGAATCTATATTCTTCAAAGACCCAGTTTCTACCTAGCAACATCACTCCGTTACTTCAGCTCATGAACCAGAAAGTTATTTCTAGCTTGAAGTTCAATTTTAAAGTACTCTTTCATCATTGTTTACATGTTGACTGAAGGAAACAACTTCTCTTTGTGTCTTGGAAAAATTCCTCTCACATCATTGGTAGCGTCAAGATAATAGACAAAGGAGTGGAAACTTTATTGATGAGATTACTAAGGAATTTTGGAAGAAAATTTTTCAGAGGAGGGGACAACAGAATAGCAATAATTTCCTGGCAAAATAAGAAAAACGCTGAAAACGGGAAAATTATATCTCACCTTAAGAAGCATCACCTTAATAAAGAGTAGTTATGTGCACTACAAATTTATTTAATGATTATACTACATCCCATTTTCACTAAATTTTGGAGCTTCAGCAGAAAAAAGATTTTTTTTTTTTTTGGATATCTTTACAGTAGACAATATATTAGGAAGGCATCATAATTATTTCAAATTTTTGTTTCCTATTAAATCAAGTTACTATTTCATGTGGGTCATTTTGCTTTTTCATTAAGGATATCAACTAAAATAATTTTCTTTTAATATGATAATGTGTTCAACTGTCATACCGGTAGCTGAAGAGAGCTGACGAGACAGGTCTGATGCTTTGCTCTGCCTGTTTCTTTTAGCGGTAACTGTCAGGTACTAGTCCTCATTCGGGGTTGTATGTCGGGGAAGATCTGTACTGTAATGTCTACTCACATTACCATCATCTTGGAACCATTGTCAAAGCCTGGTGATGACACTATGGGTGATTCTAAGTTCCTCGGATACTTCCAGCTGGGTACATCCACATTCCAGATAGCCGATAATTCTGCCACGTAAGACATCACCCAAATGATACCTTTTTGCCATAATAGTGGTTATTGCAGTGAAAGGCTTTTAAAGCACTTGTGAACAATTTTATTTCTTTGCAACTATTCCTTATATACACCTCTCTTACACTCTCATCATTGTGATGCAGTGATTTAGATGTCGTTAGTCGGATATTTTATATCATCGACGAAATTGTGGTGAATAGAATAATACTCCATAAAAGTGAACAAACTTTTATTAGCAGTAGGAGGTGAAGTGAATGCTACAAGAACACCGGTACACGTTACAAGATTATATAATCAGTTACAATACAATTTTTGTTTGCAAGCAAGGTTGAGTAATTTACATAAGTGCATAAAGTTAGTTTTTCCATGCCGTCAGGTCGGGAGTTGCGGTGGTGTATAGCATGGCCAACGCAGTGACATATTATTGGCGCCATCTGGTGGTTTCTTGTAAATTGCATATTATTCTTCAAGATTTGTTTCATAATTCTACATGTGAAATTTTTAGAGTTCATTTTTTTGGGATTCTGAATTATCCTTAATTTATGGACATGAGTGTATTGTAAATAAATACAATTTTTTAATTGCCTTTTTAACAAAAAAAGAATTTTACACAGATGATAAACTATCAGGAGCTAAAAATATTGATTTTGAAATTGCTTTGCAAGAAGAATTATACCAGTTTGAGGCAATAGTTAGGAAAATTTGATTTATTAAATATTATGAGTTATACTAAAAATATTTACATCTAGTAATTTTTTCAATTAAATTGAGACATTTTTTTTTTAATTTGAAAAGATTATTTTAACAATTTTTTAAAAACTTTCGGTTTTAATCCTCATTAAACACACACTTGACATCAAATAATTTTATAATATTAATATGAAATGATTTGATATCAATTTGACAGAATTTGTGAGAAATTTCTTGGCCAACAGAATTTTACACATGCACATTTTTAGTACATATGTAAATTTAGTTTAAATAAATATTCTTTTACCACTGTAAATTTCAAGTGTGATTTATATTAATTAAAGTTAATTATTTCAATAATTTTAAGTTCCAATGATAGTTTGTGCATCACATTTTAATGTTTGATTTAATTCAACGTTTAATTGAAATAGGATTTCAACAGTGTGGTACGTTTACATCTTTTTTAGTTATACAAAATGTTGTTTAATATAGCCTTTTAAAGATGGATATACAATTCTTTGGGGCTACTAGTTTTTAATGGCTTGTAAAAAATGCAAGATTATAGAAAGAAAGCAACTATGAGAAGAAGAAACTTAAAAAAAATGCAGGCACAAGAAAAAGAGATCCATAAGGACTCTTATTCTTATAATCTATTTGTTAAGTCAAATTAATAAATTGTTATTTTGATGGATAAAAAAGGATTTATCTCATTTGTGAAGAAATAGAAGTTCACAACATCAAACCTACTTAGAAAAAATACTAGCAAAGAAAGGCTTAAATAGTTCACTACCTGGTGTTCAAAAAAAGAAAAAAAATTCAAGGGGTTTGTATAAGAGCAACAAGTGATCAGTACGAAAACGCATACTCACTACATCCAATTAATAGAAGAACAAGAAAAATTGGATACTTTTTCAGTGATTAAATAAATAAAACTTTCTTTTTTATATGATTTATTTATATATTTTAATTTTTATATGATGGAACATTTTAAATTTTTAGCATATCAAATATGGTCATAAAAGTTAACATTACACACTCCACTTTAATCTGGCCAATTATTTTAAAAATAAGGAAAATCAAAAAGAATAAACTGAATTATTAATGAAAAAATAAACTCTGTTTCTTATATATAGAAATAATTGTTATTTTATTTAATAATTTAGATTGTTTATTGCTTCAATAATTTACAGAAATTTTTGCAGCAAACTAATTCAATATTCACAAACATTGAGAAAAAATAATGTAGTTTAATTCATATGATTAAAAAGATATTTTCATCTAATTCTTTTCTATAAAAGAAATGTTTCAGAACTGAAAAATAGATATCGTGCTTTGACATGATTTTTAGTAAAAATAAAAGATTTGAAATTGTATATAAAGTACTATAAGCAGCATCAGGAAACGTTAGTGTAATATATGGATTAACATGGTTTAGAAGTGATGAACTTGAAATTCATTTTATAATAAAATTTATGATACTTGCTATAGAGGTTAAACTGTCTATGATGCTATGAATATTATTAGGGTTTATTGCCAAAAATTATAGTAACTGCATAGATAATAAATGTTGTTAATTTTATAAATAAAAATTCTAAACAACATTAATGGATATCAATGTCATTATTCACTATTAAATATATTAAAAATTTTGAGATTCTGTTACCAAATCTTTTAACTATATTATTTGGAATGAACTTTGTGTATTTTATATAAATTTGTCACTATTTAATTGGCTTTAAAAAAACATTTTTCCAAGACTTGATTTACTTTATAACATATAGAGTAAAAAAGAAATTATTTTTGATATACCTAAAAATATAATTCATAGACATAATACTGAATTGTTGAGAATAAAATCCCAATGCATCCTGGATTTATTAACTTTTTATAGTGAATTTCTACATCAAACTGTTAAAAAAATGTGCTTATATCAATTCTTAAGGAATGCACATTGATTTTTAAGTATTAAAGTATCTAATGAAACAAAATAAATTTTTTTAATCTAATTTTACTATAAATTTCAAATATTTGTAATTTAGCAGTTTCCCAATTGTGTGAAACTTAAAAATATTAAAATATTTCACATAATGCGAATATAAAAGAAAGGAAAAAATTGGTTTTACTGTAATCTTAAGATTACAGTGAAAACAATTTTTTAATATATATCATTAATAAAACTTAAGTTTTATTAATAAATTATATTAAGGTTAACTAGTTCATAGAGCAATTGTTAGTGGTTCAATTTTGGTAGAGAAAGGAAAAAAAAAAAACATATCCGACACATTAAAAAGAAATTATTTTTTGGTTTTATTTATCACATTATAAGTTGCTATTCATGAAAAATTATATAAAATGAACATAATTTAAAATATACATATTTTATAAGGAAAAATATAAACTAACCTGATCAGAGGAGCTTCTCTTTCCATTAGAAGTATCAAAATACTGACTTTTTGTGACTTCTAGGTCTGAATTTTTAGTTTTAACAGGTGGAGAGCAACTTTCACATGGATTAACTTCCAATGGTGAACAACACTGATTTGAAGGACTACTAGTATTTGCAGTTTTGCTCTGAGGATTTTCAGATATTTGGGGTACTGAATTTGCCGCTTTAAAAACTACAACACCTCTATCATCTTCAAGCAGAACAAAACTAGAAAACAAACTTGTATCATACTGAGAGACATTAGTTTGAGGCAAATCACAGTGAAGAGGTGAGTTAACACTTGAATTAGATGTGATGGCAGATGAATATGAACTAGTAGGTATGCTTTTCCTGTATAAATGTTTGTTAATGATAAAATCCTTAGAAAAACCATCTGCTTGTAAAGATACATTACAGGCATTTATGTTTGAATTAATGGTATGATTAACAGTAGGTTGAGAGTTATGATTGACTGAAGATGTAATATATTGAGTGTTACACATATTAGAATCAATGTTATGATTACCAGGAGATTGTGTAGTATGATTAACTGAAGATGGAGAGTATTGAGTGGCACGTATATTAGAATGATTGTAATGAGAATTAGGAGTTTGTGCATTACTTATGGAATTGGAGTTATTAATCATAGGATATGACATGAAATCACAAGGTTCTTTAATGGATGAGCGTGTTTCAGTGAATGATTCTAACTGATTTGAATTTGAAGAACTATAACTTGAATTTTTAAAGGCATGCGAAAAACTGGGAAGTTTCTTGCTAAGAGATCTCGGCTCGTTTTCCGCCATTTTTCAAATCAAGATCAGAATATCGCACATGCGCTAAAATGCCTCCTCTTCTTTCCCGATTGTGCTGTTGTTGTGGAGGTGTGTTGTAACGTAGGGATGGGAAGAAATACCTGTAACAAGTATTTAGTAATCAGTATTTGAATGTAACAACCTGTAATCAGTACATTTTCTTCCAAATACTCAGTACTTTCAGTAACAAAGTCAGCGCGAGTTCGAGTATTCTCAGACAGTTGCAGGTACAATGTACTTGACCAGTACGTGACTGTTACAAAGTAATGAGCGAGTACGTACTTGTTACAAAGTAACAAGCAAATACGTGTGTACGTGGTTGTTACAAAGTAACAAGCAAGTACGTGAGTACGTGGTTGTTACAAAGTAACAAGCAAGTACGTGTGTACGTGGTTGTTACAAAGTAACAAGCAAGTACGTGTGTACGTGGTTGTTACAAAGTAATAAGCAAGTACGTGAGTACGTGGTTGTTACAAAGTAATAAGTGTACTTAATTGAATGTAACAAGTACAGAAGAGCCAATGAAAGAGCGAGTACAAGTAACAATGTCATCGATATATCGATACACACAGACGAATTAGGAGATTGTGTCAGGATTTGGGAAATCTCTTCCCATGATAGGAAGGGTGGCTGGGTGGGTAGGAGAAGAGAAATGAGATGCTGGTTTAACTGGAAAATAGAAGATTGATTCTTGGGAATTAGAAAATCTCTTTGGGCTGAAGCAACACCCCTAGAGATGCATGTATTTTAGGAGAGGGTGTTGGCTGGAGAGGGTACATAATGAATTTCTATTGCGAAAATGAAGAAAAAAGCAAGTTCATTTGTTTCGTGTTTGTTAATAAAATAAATGAGTTGGGAAAATCAATAATCGTAGCACATTTATTTAATGGTTTTAAATATGTCACTTTTTAATATAAGAAAAAGGCCTGATATTCTTGTTATATATTATTCCATATTTATTGACTTATTTTTCTTATTATTTTTTAACTTTTAATTAATTTTAATTAAATTTTTTAAATCTGATCATTGTTTCCAAAATTACTCTATTGGCTTGAACAAAAAGTGAATGGAATTTTTTTTACTATATTTTAGTTTTAAAGATAATTTTTAAAAAAAATATTTCTAAAAGTAATTAAATATTTTTTACTTTAAAAATTTTTTTCTCTTCAAAAATATTTTTACCATTAAAAATTAGGTAGTTATATAATCACATAAATTGCTGTTCTGAAAATGAGAAAACAAAATTAGGGGAAATTGTTCACGTAAATAAAAATGCATATTTTCAATTCGTATTTAAAATTTAAAATGGTATGATTAGGGGATGATTTTCGGAAACAGGAAAAGATATTTGAAAATAATTAATAACACAGAATGCTGAGAATTTTCTAGAAATTTTTGTATATCAAATATAGAATTTTACTCTTGAATGTAAGTACCTGTTAAAAAATAAAAAAACATTCGCTCATTATTCATAATGAGCTGCATTTAAGCAAATTAATTAAGATGTGTTATATTAAGTAGTTTTATAGAAAAATTAAATTTCGTTTAGAGTTTTAATCAGAAAATACGTATTTCTAGCTTATCTCAAAATAATATAACTGGGAATCAAGTATCTAAATTAAAATGTACGCCAGCACATTAGATTTAGAAAAATTACCTTTATTTTTATAAAACCAAGTTTTCAGTTCAGATTTATGTCGGTAAATTCAGTTTAAATCATAAAAAATTACTTTTTGCATAAATTTCTGCACAAAATATAATATAATTCTATTTAAATAAATGAACCGAAATTTATCACAACATAATTTAAAAAATCATAAGAATGAGAATATTGCCTAATATGCTACAATTATTCTTGAAAATGTGCCAGTAATATATATATATATATATATATATATATATATATATATATATATATATATATATATATATATATATATATATATATATATATATATTGAAACTACGTAACGTAAACTCTGCACCCATTTAGATGACATAAAGCAAACATTTGAATATGTATGTAATGTAATATAATTTAAAGATTTGAAAAAAAAATTACGAGATATTTGAATGAATTTATGATAAATCAATTTCCAGATATACTTTCTGGTACCAGAATCAATTTCCAGATATAAAATTGTATAAAATGAATTTTTTTTAACTGAAAAAATATTTTGATATAGAATGAACATATTTATTTGAACCTCATTAAATACAAATGTATTTTATTTTGGTTTCCAAATTTTTAAACAAAATATATAAATTAAAACTATTAATATACTTTCATTGTTTTTTTATTATTATGTGCATTTTTGATTATGATTCCATATAAATATATGTACTTTTTATTGTACCATGTTTTAATTTCACTATATTTTACTATGAATATGTAGAATATAAATATATAGAATTTAAAATTTGGGAAAAATTTGTTTTATATTTTTTTACTATACAGTTAATTTTATTCGTATAGTGATAATGTTGGTTGAAACATAATAAAGGTAGTTTATTCATTTTAATTTTGAACTTCAAAATGAAAAAAAAATTTTTTTATATAAGTCAACTTTTACTTTTTATCTTTATTTATACCATCATGTGTATTTTTTAAATTACAGTTTGATGTAAATAAAATATATGTATTTTAGTTCCTGTATTTTGTATTAAACATTACATTATTTAATATTTTACATTAAAACAACATAAAATTTATAGATAATTAGTAAAACAGTTTTGCAGTTTTTGTAATTACGCTGTATTTGTATTTTGTGATAAATATCTCTATTAAAATATTTTAACATTGATGTAATTTATCCAGAGATTTATGGCAAGTCGATGTTATGCATGACGATAACTTTAATAGGTCTGACAAGTATTTTCAGACTTTTATTTGTACAATGTCTATAGATAAAAGTATAATCATCATTTCTGTCTTTATGCTATTATTATATGCATTGTTTTGAAATTCTGATCAAATGCATTGAATGTGACTTTTTAAAAAGACATCCATGATTGTTTTTTTTACATGTCAGTATTTGAAATAAATTTATTTTCGTTACAATCGTTTGTTCCATGTTTCTGATCTTTTTAAGTGTTGGACCAGGGTATTCAACCCTTTAGCTTGTCTAGGATACATTGAATAGTGCGACAATCTTATGACTCACTCATTTGTAAGGGCAACAGAGGCAGGTTTCAATTTCATGAAATATTAGAATACTGATAATAGAATTAAGATAATTGCTTTTTGTTAATAGCAAAATTGTAGCTTTCTGTGCTGGATATATGCTATTGGGAGCCAGCAAGACAATGTAGGGACAAATATATATATATATATATATATATATATATATATATATATATATATATATATAGCTTGTTTAACTAGCATATATATGAAGTTTTGCAAACAGATGAGCGGACAGTACGAGCTTCCCAGAAAGTGATAAAGTCATCACTAAATAAGGATACAAATTTATTTTCCGGTTATGTGAGGGCAGGGTCACACCTAGGACGATGGTAGGTCTTTGGTGACCGGAGCTCCTGTGCAGAAGCACGTATCTCCAATATTAATTTAATTTTGTTTTAATAATCTAATTATGTTTGTCATAATTTATAGTTTCAAATTTAATATTTTGGAGTTTATTTTTAATATTTTTGAATATAGATCTAAATTGGAGCTTTCGGGGTCGAACCGGTATTCTCTGGTATGGACATTGGCACTTAAAAGGCGTATTTACTATAATCTCACTGATGTTCTCACTTTTGCAGAAGCAGAAGATGGAAGAGAGAGAAAGAGACGTGGAGAAGTCCACGCCCGGGGGGTCACAGCAATTTTACATAAGGGGGTTTTACATCAACAGGCTCATGACCTGGTATTGTTACAGTTTGAGTACATATACAATGTTTTTTTTGACATTTGTGAGTTACAACATTTTTCTGATTATACAATTTCCGGTTACATACAATTTTTCCGATTATTTATATACAATTTCCGGTTACATACAATTTTTAAATATATACATACAGTTTTTCTTGTTATATACAAACATTTCCGATTATATTATATATACAAAAGTTATTTTATAGGATACATTTTTACAAATTTTAGATTTTTATATTATGGTGATAGCTCAATATAAGTATACATGATTATTGACCATGGGTGCAACAATTAGTAGTGGTGATAGTTGCTCATAATTTTTTAATTTTATTAATAATCATATTTATTCATAATTGTGGATATAATATGTCGATTTTTTATAAAGTAGTAGTGATTATTTCTAGTTTTTTAGATTTTTATTTTTGTAAGAGATTCTGTTTCTGTTTGTTTACTTAATTGCTTGTAGATGTTAAAGTTTATTCATTTTTAAATTTTATTAACACTGGAATTTAATCCTCCAGTATCTATTCCATTTCCTACAGCGAGGAGTAGGCTTTGGGTGTTTAAGTGATGGATGGGGAAGGGGAGATTTGACAAGTCTCTCCAAGTTAGCGCGGGAATACGATTCCCCTCGCATTCCTTCTCTTTCTTGAAGAGTGGGGTTAGAGCGTGAGAAAACATCTGCTTCCCTTAATTTTGACATTGATGTATCACAATGCGGTTTTGTGGTTTGTGCAAAGTCTAGGACTTATGTACTTGGAGAAATTTAGTTCTTTTTTCTAATGCAAGTTTGGAACTAAATAAAATTTTTTGTTATATAGATTTAATTATTTAAAGCAGTATTGTTTAACTTATAAATTATGTATTTCTAAGAATGGCCCTCGGTCTTCTCCTATTACTAGAACAGTTGATATCATAATCAGGCTGTGTGTTAATAAGGGGGTTGGGGATATTAGGGAGGTTATTGTAGAATTTATTTGCTAATCTGAGTATAAATTTGCTTATTTTTTCTATGTCAAATTCTTTGAAAATGTTATCGTTTCTAAAGTAAATTGGGGCATTTACTAGCATTCTTATGATTCTGTTTTCATAGGATGTAAGCCTTATAATGTACCTTTGTGCAGCATATCCCCACACGCAGGCAGCATAAGTTATAATAGGTCGAATAAGACTTTTGTATATTAATAATTTATTGTCTATTGTTAGTTTGGAATTTCTGGATATTAGTGGGTATAAAATTGCTTCTCTTTGTCTTGCTTTTTTAATGGTTTCGTTAATGTGGGGTAGCCAGGTGAGTCTTTTATCTAGGGTAACCCCTAGATATTTAACTTTGTTCGACCAGGGGATAGGTGTATTATTTATATATAGTTCTGGGGTTGTTTTCCGTTTCAAGCCAAACAATACTGCCACACATTTATCTTCGTTGATTGCAATTTTCCACTCTTTTAACCAGTCAACAAGCCTGGGTATATATTCTTTTAGTGGTTTAGCTGCAGTTTCGTTGTCTAAACCGTCTGCCATAATTGCAGTGTCATCTGCGAAAATGTATTTATTGACTCCATTCCCGTCAGGTATATCTGCTATATAAATGCAAAATAAAATTGGTCCTAAAATAGAACCTTGCGGTACACCGCTTAGAATTGGGAATTTATTTGAATATTTGTTATTTACTTTAACCGAATAGGTTCTATCTTTTAAGTAGCAATTTAATAATTTAATAGTTTTATTGGGAAATTTATTTTTGATCAGCTTGTGTATCAAGCCATCAATCCAGACCTTATCAAACGCCTTCGCGACGTCCAAAAATAGTGATGCAACAGCTTTATTTTCTTTTATGTTATTGGAGATATATTCCACTGCTCTTAGTAGTTGGTGCGTGGTAGCGTGTTGGCTTCTGAAGCCAAATTGCTCATTATTTATGATGTTATTTTCTGTGATATGTTTTTCAATTCTACTTTTAATACAGTATTCAAAAACTTTTGAAATTGTAGGGAGAAGACTTATAGGTCTATAGGCGGAGGGATCCCTTGGGTTTTTCCCTCCGCCTTTAAATATTGGTGCAATAATAGCGAATTTCCAATGGTTTGGAAAGTAATTAAGTTGCATACATTTATTGAAAAGTTTAGAAATAAAAAAGATGACTTTTAGGGGAAGTTGCTGAAGCATTTTATTTGTAATCAGGTCATGGCCTGGAAGGGTCACACCTAGCATAATTGGGAACTGGGGCTAAAACTTCTTTGGGATTCCCTCTGCTTCAAACTTTCTGTTCGATTTGGCTAACGATTCTATTCGATTGACAGTGTAAAATAAGCTTTATATTCGATTTGGGGCCTTTTTGATATGGGTGCCTGGGCCAATTGCTCTTGCCTTAGTCCAGCTCTATGTGAGAGGCTTGATTTCCGTTTAACGAATTATAAAATAGTTTTAACATGAGTAGCTCCTATATATATATATATATATATATATATATATATAAACTAAGGAAATTACAGAGAAGCGAAATGCTTACTGTCTCTGTAATTAATATCTGTATAAAATATCATCAATGATAAAACTATTCTGCGTTGGATGTCTATAAATGTAAAATCGCCATTTCAAAAATCTACAATAGATACTTCAGATCTTTGTACTCAAGGTTTACTAAACAAAATACAAGAATTCGCTAAATATAGTGAATTCTTAAAGTAGTTGTGATATTTAAAAATAAAAGTATTAAATCTGCCTAATATATGCAACTGATCAGTCCAGTTGAAATGGAAAACAAATGTGCCATCCTTTTATAGAACACTATACCCTTTCGACATTAAGAATTGTTAAAAATTGTTTGCATTTTGAAAAGTTAACAACATTTTAGTTTGATGTTTTATTTAGTTTCGGAAACAAACTGGAAGACATGTAACAGAAAAAGGAATCTCATCAATTATCACTCTTATACATCAAGATTGTTATACTTACAATTGATTTTCACACGTCAAATAAGAATATAATAACTACGGAATCTCTAAAAAATTTTTTGCAGAGGAGCAGATAACTTTAATGTAATCTATAATCAGAGCATGATTTCTTGTGTGCACCTAAGAAAATGACCTGGTCCTTTCTACAATATTGTAAATCTTAATTTTATCCCATTATGAGACGCCGAGCTGGCCGCCGAATGGTTAGCGCTCTTGCCTTCGGTTCAACAGTTCGTGGGTTCGAATCCCACCTTGGGCATGGATATTTGTAGTGGTTCAGAATCCACTTTAAACCGTAAGTCCCAGTCTAATTAGCCCTCGTGTGCAAAAAATGACCGTTGAGCGACAAACAAACCAAACCAACCCATTATGAGACTGAAATAGTCAGTATAGAGCATTTATTAAACGAGAAAATTTCAACATCTGAAGTGCAATTTTTATTTTTAAATTAATGTACAAAACCATTTTTTAGAATGTATTATTGAATTTCTAGCATTTTATCTGGCAATGAATTTTACAGAAATTTCTACACACTTCATTTTTTCTACTTATTATGCGTTTAACCTCCGTTGACGAAGGAGGAGGTTCTCACTTGCTTTGGATTTAATAATCTTATCATGTTGGATCATTTCTGCCACCCCCTTCTTCTGTTACCCCTCTTAAAAAATATATATATATGTATAATTTGTCATTGACATTAATATAACTGACGAAAGAACCTGAAATTTATTGTTTGTAAAAAAAAATAAGGCATTTTTCAAGATTTTATAACAAAATAAACTTGATTAAAATAGAATCTTGAATATATAAGTACCTAACATTAGCAATTACATGGGGGTCACAACTTAAGCGACAGGTTTTTTGTTCCTCCCCCCTACGATAAATCATCTGAGAGGCAGCATTTTGTACTTATAAATGTTGATGAAAGCATAATTAGGGAATAATGAATACAAGGCATGCGGAATCGAACAAAGGAGGCTTTATTGAACTCAGTATCGTGACACATGATTATCTGTCATAGAGAAAGAACAAGTAGATGATCATTATTGTTGTACATGACCTTCTTTACTTTCGCACCGTCTTTATATTGTATCCAACGGTTCCTAAAGTAAATTTGCCCATTTCTCAATCAGCGTCTGTTTCCTGTTTCATATTCTCTAGAAAGTAATCGTGTTGCAAGGTGTCTCCTCAAAGCATCCCACATATGTTTCATGGGATTTAAGCTGAGAGTGAGTATGCTGGGATCAATCCATTCGAGTGATATCTAACCTGTTGAACAGCAGGAGTCCGGTGTGGTCGTTCATTGTCATCGATAAAAACAAAAATTATTCCTATTGCACCACGGATCAGGTGCACATGGGAAAGGATTATGTCTATACAACAGCGATTTCTCTCCGGTTACTGAACCTGTCGAAAACGTGAACCTCAGTTCCCTTCTTTCAACATAATACCTCCACAGAAGACGATTCCAGGACCATTGTAACGGTATTCTTGGTGTTACTGAGAGGAAACCGTGTCCTAACCTCTCTCCAAATCAGCTGGTGTTGAGAATCGCTTGTACCAGTGAAACGACTAACCCATAAAGAGGACACAAATTTCTTGGTGAGATGTTCAGTTTATGTTCTCCTCATTTCTCTGAATGGGTGGCCAATTTTCAAAGGGATGCAGCGCTCAGAACGGCGGATGAATAAGGCACTTTTGTAAGGCTCTTGAACACAATCGCGACACTTGTTACTCTATACAGTTTCTTAAAAATGTCACTTGCTGATTGCTTTCGACTTCCCTTCGCATGCAGGAAGATATAATAGTCATCCACTGCAGTTGTTTTTCTGTGGTGTCCATACCAACCTTTCTAACAGCTACACCTATAGTTTGAAAGACTTTCCAAGACACTTGATTCCGAATTCTTCAATTACACTGGTCTACAACGCTCCTTTTCCAGCTTTCCGATCTTTCTTCCACGTGTGAATTCCTTCTAGCCATATTTCTCAAAAGAACTTACTTGCAGTGAATCTCTAATTTCGTATCCGCCTTCTTTACTGTAATGTTGGATCTGCGCTCGCCGACCCCTCGTGTTTCGTCACCTGCGACGTTTTTCTCCTGACATTTGCATATGTATGACCTTTCTCTTGAAATACGTATTCATACAGTCATCACAAGAATTCCTTTTCTGCACCTTCATGGCTTAAAATTTACACACATAGTTGCTTAAGTTTTGCACAACAATGTATATATAAAAGTTTCTCAGTTTATTATTTTATAGATTGATTAAATTTTTACGATGAAATTCAAATAATACGAATCATTGAACATATGAATGCAAACTAACTGAAAATATTCTCAAATAAATTTATATCGAAAGAGTACAGGTGAATTATGAAGATCCACATAATTTCAAAAATTTCAATGTTTCTGTCTCATGGTTTTTTTATTTTCAATTACCGGATGAAAGCCTTGTTTTGTTAGTCATTTGAATGAGAGGAAAAGTATTTATTCACATAATTTTTCTCATTTTATAAATCCTGTTCTCTTAAGTTCTTAAAAAATATTTTTCAACAATTGTTAAAATAAATTTTATTTGAAATATTATTTTTATTTACAATTCTTTTCTGTTTTACTTGTTTTTTTTTAATAATAATCAACAATTCTAATTTTTAATTTTAAAACAAAAAAAAGATAACATTGATTGATTTTTTTTTTTTTTTTTTTTTTTTGTATTCATTTAGAATTTTTTCTTTTCAGATAAGTTCTTTTATAAAAGAAAATAGTTAATATTATCAAGAAACACATTTTAAATTATAGTTCTTAAAAGATATTTCAAGGTTTTCTTGATTGATGGACAAAAAATTTCTCAAAATAACAAACTTAATTATGAAGTATTTAAATTATTAATACTCTCTCTCTCTAACTTGTTAGGTATTTATTTTAGGAAGCAAGAAATTTTAGGTTAATATTTTTAAGTACTAATATACAGGGTGTCCAGAAAAGGACTCCCTGATTTCAAAATTAAATATCTCGAAAACAAAGATAGATAGAGGAATGCAGTAAATGGTATGTTTATAGTGAAAGCTGTAAGAATTTTATACAGCAGTTTGAAATAATAGTTACAAAGGCTGCAAATAGATGGCGCTGTAATCGCCATACGTAATGCTTAGTATAAATAGTGATCCGAAGCCCAGAGCGATCAGCTCCACTATTGAAGCGTGAAAGGAGGTTAGCGTACAGAAGGAAGAGATTAAAACCATGTACTCCATTGAACAACGCGTTTTTCTGGTGCTAGATTACCACACATAAAAAGAGAGTCCTACGGCAACAAGGCGCAGTTTTCAAGCACGATTTAAAGTTCCAAAAGGACCCGATGCGAGAACCATTCGTACGCTCTTCGCCAAATTTCAACGAACAGGCAGTGTAACTGATAATCTAGTGGGGAATGTTGGCCGCAAGCAAACTGCAGTTACGCCTGAAAATGTCGCCACAGTTTCTTTAATTATTCAGCAAAATCCAATGTCATCCATCCATAGAATTGAATCTGAGACTAGTTTGAAGCGTTCCAGCACGCAGAAAATACTGAGAAAGAGCCTACACATGTTTCCATTCAAAATTCAAACTCACCAGGCCATACCCGTACGAGCTGTTCAACAAAAGGTTGACTTTGCTAATCAAATGCTCACAATGATTGATAGTGAAGGATTTTATGTTGGCTGCATCTGGTTTACAGATGAAGCACACTTCCACCTGAATGGATTCGTGAATAAACAGGCGATTTTGGGGTTCCGAAAATCCATATTGGTGTTAAGCGAAACACCTGTATTCTCCTAAAGTTACTGTGTGGGCTGCAATATGCAGCAAAAGTATTATTGGCCCTTTTTTCATTCGAGAAACGGTCACTGGTCAACGTTACGTGGCAATTTTGGAACAATTTATTGCCCTACAGCAAGTGTTAGAGGATCGACCACGTACTGAATGGTTTATGCAAGATGGAGCTCAACCACATCGTACTGAACAAATGTTTCGCTTTCTTGATGAATACTTCAGGAATCGAGTCATTGCTTTGGAATATCCCAAATTTACTGGTACAGGCATAGATTGGCCTCAATATTCACCGGATTTGACTCCCTGTGACTATTTTTTGTGGGGAATATTGAAAGACATTGTCTACCCGAAGCATCCCACCACGCTGGACGAGCTTGAATTGGCTATCTGTGTGGCATGTGAATCCATTTCTGTTGAGACACTACGAAATGTGATGGCAAATTTCATTCTTCATTTGCGCCACCTCTGTAGTGACAATGGTGATCATTTTGAAAACATATTATGATGTGATTTTTTGTAAAGAATGTTTTTATACGATTATTTCATTTATATATGCTGATAAGAGCTGTACAGCGTACAGCGCCATCTGTTAGCAGCTTTTGTAACTATTATTTCAAACTGCTGTATAAAATTCTTAGTTTTCTCAATAAACATACCGTTTATTGCATTCCTCTATCGATCTTTGTTTTCGAGATACTAATTTTGAAATCAGGGAGTCCTTTTCTGGACACCCTGTATAATTTTGATTCGAAATTGTCTCACATAAACAGTTATAATGACAAATGTCTTCTCGCACAGTTTATAAGAATAAAACACTCATTTAGAGATCAATTCTTGTCCATGTGAATTAAAGTTTGAAAATGCATAAATTAGGCAAACAAACAAAGCTTATTTATAATTCTTAAAAAAATCCATGTGTGCAGTAAAACCTCATTAAAACTCAATTGAAAGGTTTGTAAAAATATAAGAAAAACATTGATCGCAATTTTAAAACATTTTAACAATAAGCACCAGCGTAGAAAAAATAACAAATGAGAAAACGGTTGAATTATAAACACGTGACTGAAATGATTAACATAACGCTTTATAAGATAAATGAAGAAGCGTAATTCAAATACAGATTTTCATTTCTCACTTTCGGATTTTCTCTTTTGGGGGGAAAGACAGAAGTCTTTCCCCCCAAAAGAGATCTATTCTCCCTCTCTTCCGGGAGACGGGTCACCTGAAAATCTAAACACAGGCGCCTGTCGCCAATTCGATGGCATGTCCTTTTCAGGGATGTCGGCTGGCAATGGTGCCGCCAACACTATTAGGATCATGATAAGTGAGCCTGGAAATGGTATAGGATTAAGGGCCATAAGTGACAAGATTCGTTTGACAACAGATTACATCCATAAAATAAGCAACTCGGAAATGATAGAAAAAGACTTTGATCTACTTAGAATTCATAGTCTAGAGTTAACGAAACTAACCGACATGTTGGCTAATTATCACAAGCAAAGACACACTAATCATATTAAGGATAAACCTATTATCAACCTTAAAGCGCCTCCACCTTTTGCAGTAACTAAGTAAAATAGATACGAAGCTCTAAGCAACAGCGAGGATGTCAACCTCGTCTCTGACCTGGAAGATTTCCTCGTATAGCCAGTTATTACTAAACCTAAGGCAAAAGCTGCGCCTATTAAAAAAAAAATTGAGGAAAACACTAATATACCCAACAAAAAAGCAAATGAAACAGCAGAATAACGAAAATATCAGTTTCCAATCCGCTAAAAGACACGGATCCCCCCATCATTACTAAAGATATGAATCTAAACTGAAAACAAATTCAGGAACAATATCATCACAGGACATACTGGAACAGAGATTCTGAAAATAAAAATAAAAACAGAAAAATTACTGGACGAAGCCAATACTTCATACCACACTTTTCTATTGCCAGAGGATAAAAACCTCAAAATAGTAAAAAGAGACCTTACACCTATCTTACACCAGAAGAAATAACTCGGGAACTTATTTTAGAAGGTTTTAATATCATAAACATAACCCAAATGTCTAAAAACATTGATGGAGCAAAAATTAATTTGCCGTTCTATATATATATATATTTAATCTTCCAAAGAATGAGATAAATCAAGAGAAATATACAATATATCATACCTTTTCAACCTTGTTGTTAAAATAGAAAAGGTCGCAAAGAAGTGACTCAGTGTTTCAGATGTCACGGGTTCTTCCATACTCAAACTTCCTGTCATCACGCCTTCAAATGTGTGAAGCGTGCTGAAGACCATCACCACACACAATGCAAAAAAAATACGACTACCCCAACTAAATGCGCAAACTGTGACGAAGCTCACCCTGCTAGCCACAGGGGCTGCAATAAATTTCCTAAAACATCGCCTCAACAACAACAAAGTCGAGGCTATTAAAAGTAAAATAATTCCCAGCACCAATCCACATCTCTCTTAGGCAAATGCCTTAGTGCATAAAAACGAGTCAATCAGCAAGACTAAAGAAACAATAAACGAAACAAAAAACTTTTTACTGAATTAGTTTTACTCTTTTAGTTTAAATGCATTAATCATTTTAAAAACTCCAAAGTTATGGTTCGACAAGCCATTTCATATTGGTTCACACTGTTCGCAAGTTGACAATAAAAAAAGAGAGAAACCATTTCAGTGTAAAATCTTAAATGGAAAGGACTATTTAATTATAAGAAAAACAGGAAATAGTAGTTTTGTTCCGGTATAGCTCAGGGACTCTATTACTTTATTTTGCTTTAATTCATTTTCATTATTATACTCATTAATATTAATTTTTATAATTCAGATTCTGAAAACCACAATTACATTACTGTTGAAAGTATATTTGAACTTTTTTATGCTGAGCTTTTAAGCACAATTCTTATTTTCTTGTCCCACACTCAGGCTCACCATTTATTATAGTATCACCTCGTGGTCATTTCAAATCCGTTGAAGCTTCTTAAATCGTCTTTAGAATCCCTTCACTCATCTATGTGTCATGTTTGAAAAATTTGGCATTACGTTTTTTCGTAATTCAAACTTTGCTTTTGCTATCGAAGAACCGTTGTCAAATGCCAACAAAAAAAAAACCCGTCTTTTAGTTTGTGAAATCATCCTTCAAAGAATGAAGATCCTGTTTCAGATCCAAGAGCTGCTTGCATAGTGACATCAGCCATGATCCGCTGTTTTTCGAGAATTTCCATTTAATTTAAATGTTGGCTCGGTGGATTTAACTCATTCAATTCGAAATTGTTACGATGGATGTTACTGGAAAACATGATACGCGTACGCTAAAATCAGGGTTCCCAAGTGATTTCGAATGAATTCGACTCACGGGCACGTTAACATAAGTCATTTAACCAAAGGCGTTAATGGTTTCGAACGCAATATCCATTTCGAGTGATCGCTCTGCGACCTCGAATCGAAAAGTTGTCGATTTTGCTTGAAAACTTTTATCAAACGCCTGCCTAAACCATGGTTCAACAAGTTATTCCCGTTAAATCAACCATTTGTACACGTTAACCATAAGAAAGGAAAAAAAAAAAACACTTCATGGTTAAATTTTATTTGAAAAGAAAGTTTAGTTTTTTTACACGCGATAATAGATGCTTCAACATCTGAAAACTGTTGTCTACTTTATATTATTTTTCGATATTTTTTATGGATAGAACGTCATGTTTACATGCCCTAAGATGGAAAACTAGAAAACTCTCAAGCACGCACTTGAAAATGTGTCAGCATAAACGCAACATTATCTCCAGTGTAATGAGCCAAGGCGAAGATCAGAATATCGCACATGCGCTAAAATGCCTCCTCTTCTTTCCCGATTGCATATATATATATACATACATATGTTAACAACATATATACATAACAACAACAATATATACATAACAACATATATATATATACATATATATGTTGTTGTGGAGGTGTGTTGTAACGGCGTGCGCCAATGATATTGTCACCTTTTCTAATTTTAAAGTTATATTAAAAATTATGTAAACATTAACAACTATGTACATATTAAAATTTTATCCTCCTTAATGAATTGAATTAATTTAAATTGAAACTGTCAATTGTCTTGCTACACCCATTATTTTATAACTACTGAATATAAATCTGGGATCTTCCATTCCAAACTGCTCAGTCCTACCACTGGCCTATGGGGAACTCAAAATATTTGCAATTGAATTATTACTAAATTAACCGGAAAATGTATAAGAATTTAGATCTTTTTGAAAGAAAATGTTTATTATATTATTACGATAGCTCTATGATTATTTTTTCCGACATAAGTAGATACAGACTCTGGTAAGTTTTTACTACACGAGAGAAAGATGAAGTCTACACCTGAGCTGGCACTCTCCTCTTCAAACTAAAGGAGATACTATAAACCGTATAAATCTTTAATTTCATTTTCTTTCAGCCTGTCTTCCTAGGGATATAGCTGAATAATAAAATTAGATGTTGGATCGATATCCACCTCGGTCGTGTATGTTTGTAGCGGTTCGGAAACCATTCTTAATTAGCTCTTGTTCGAGAGTGATACTTTAACACCGGGGGGGGGTTCAGAAATAAATATTACTTCATTTATACAAACATGTTTAGGCATTCTCTAAAACATGTTTGTATAACTGAAGTAATCGAAATTAATATCTTTAAAATATTTTGACTTCACTTTCGAAATGAAAACTAAAATGAGTGCACAACGGCACATATTATTCGCCGGTTAAGATTTCGATTCTTTATTACAATATTTTCAAACTTAAATCGCCAAAAATTAATGTTTGTCAGATTAATGACTTCAATTCATTTTAGGCTAATTATATATTACTCAAGTTATGTCATATATATATATATATATATATATATATATATATATATATATGCACCCGCCTCCAAAATAGTAATATTATATGTGGAATAACTCGTAATGAGAATATAATTTAAATAAAAACAGAAAATAAGTACCCAATTCAAAATAATATGAAATATAGATAATATTAAAGACTAAGGTTATACTTTTAAATTTGAGAAAAAGAAAAATTAAATAATATCAAAACTAGAATTAGGTTCGGAAATATGTTGGTGGAAGAATCAGATTACGGTAATTCAAAATTATATATATATATATATATATATATATATATATATATATATATATTACATAATAATGTTTTAAAAACATACTATTTTTAAACAATGTGAAAACATGCTAATATATATTACAGATATAAGTAGATGTATATACTTATTAACAATAATAATCTGGCATATTAACTATACTGCATACATATTTCTTGTCTTTTTGAAGAAGCAAATTGATTAATTACTTCATTAGTGTCGATTACTCCAAATCTTTCTTATTTTACATTTAAAAATGCTACGTCACTTAGTTGCTTTTGTCCCATAGTCGATCAAAATATTCAGAATTAATTTCTTTTCTAAACGAACGTTCACAGCTAGCAGTTGATGTTGAAACAGAAAGGAGTGTTTGAAGTGGGACTCTCATATTTCGAAAAACATCTTCGCCATATGGGATTAAGAAGGTGAAGTGCTTTAATGGAGTTTAAGATTCAATTTCCTTAAAACACAAAATTACCTCTACTTGTTTATATTTTATTTAATAAAATCAGAAATATTCTCAACGAAACAGTGTAAATTTATAATATTAGTTTTATCAAAACTCATATTGTAAATTAACACTGTTTTGAGAACTTCTCTTTTTCTTCGGAAGTCAGTCAGATAGGACACAGACAAAGAGAACTGTTAATGCGAAACAAATTTCCGCGAAAATTTTCACAAGAGTATTACGCAATATTAGACAATAAGGGGTTAAAACAAATCTTGTGATAAAAACAAAGTCTTTTCTTTACTCTGGGGCAGTTTGTCCGATTTTAGACCTTGTGCCACAAAACCCAAATTCACTCTGGGGTGATGCACAAAAATTTCAGAGTATTCTTAAGCCTCAATAAGAACTAATAATTCAGTTACGTATCTTTATATATATTTTTTATATTAAAGTTAATTTATGATGACACTATCAACACATTGAAATGATTTTTAGGAAATGAAATTAACATAAAAATTGAAATTTTAAATAATTTGACCTGTTCCTTTCCTTGTCGGGCTCCTTTATTTATTAAGCAAGGGTTGGTTGCTTTGTTGTTCAAAGGTTATTTGTTAGACAAGAGGTCTAATTAAACCGAAACACGTGGTTTAAATTGGTAAGGAAGGGATCTAAATATAATTAATTTAAGCAGCAAGTGAAAAAATTTAAAGTCGAAATCAATATAATTTATGGTACTTTTTCCATACACCCTTATGATCTAAAAGAAATAGCATGTTTCTTATGGAGAAGCGAAAATAATATAACTTAGATATGATTTTAATATGAAAAGTGTGTGGCTCAAAATTTTATTTTAAATTTACTCCAATATAATTTTTTTTCTTGCGCAAAAATTGAGTGAAGAGTAAACAGAGCTAAAGCAAGTAGGAGGAAAGGTAGCTTAGTGATAATTTTATCCGTCAAAAGGGGCATTACAATTAATTTTGTTTCACTCGAGAGAAAGGTACCATTACCTTATACACAATCGATCATCGATGCGATTGTTAAGCAGTTTCCACCAGAAATAAATTTTGGTGTTAAAATAAGTTTTATCAATACGTGATTGTTATTTAATTTATAATAATTTTAATTTGCAATATTTTTTTAACAGTTTCTAAATGTACTTTCTTTTTAAACAAAACACGATGCAGATGAAATATTTATGGTAGCAATTTACGTTTCTTCCCGGTCCCTGTTACAGCGGTTATCATACGGGGAATATAATGAAAATAAGTACCGAATTTTTATACAACATTAATAATTTTTTTCAAAATGAAGGTTCCCAAAGTTTTGACTCGCTGTCATCCAGATGAATTCACTGAAACCTTAAGTCAATGATCCTCAACCTTTTTTTTGTCGTGGCAGACTTTAACGATTTTAAAATTTGGCAGTACACACAAAAAAGTTTAAAAACTGTTTACTTACGTATGACATTATGTAACATAGTTTTTGATAATATTTTTGAATGCAAAATAAAAAAATATGTAAAACAAAAACAACAGTAAGCGTTCATTACTTTACTCAGACTAGAAAAACAATTTTTAGTATATACATTTCTAAGATTTGACGAAACAAAAAAGTGCCGCGGCTCAGTGTTTAAGAATCTCTGCCCTAATGTATCGAATGTGTATATAATTATATATTAAAATACTTTTTAGTACCATATTCACTTTTTCTAGAATTATATTGACTATGTACGCGCGCGATATAGTAGTTCAATAATCTAGGCAATCAGCAAAATGTATAATTCACAATACTGTAATTCCCTTCTCATATTTTTTATATTGTCTAATCGAAATTGCTGCGAGTAAAATATGACATAACTAGAGCATCTATAATAATAATTGTGATTATAAAAGCATTTGCAATGATGCTTGATACTTTTTACACATTCATTCATTTCAACCGAAACAAAATATTTTTGTACGTTTTATGTTTCCAGCTGATTATCAAAAATTCAAATTTTAGGGGACCTCTTAAAAAATTTTATCTATATTTCAATTATATTCAGTCAAGGTTTCATTATGATATTTTATTATTTAAGTCAAAATGAGATTAAAATTTCCGATTTTTTATTTCGAAAAGAAAATAAACATGTTTAATATTTCAGAAAAAATATTAACATTTCTAGAAATAATTTTTCATTTTTAATTATATTAGCGAATTTCTAATGATATATTTGTATCTCAGCCAAGTAATATTAATTACATAAAGGCATAAAATTTTGTTGCATTCACCAAGTCAAATAAATGATACATCACATTACCTTTTTGAAATTGTTGGAATTATTAATCCATAAATCAAGTGATATAATATCAACACAAATAAATAGGTAAATAACTTTAAACTAAAATGAAAATCATCTCAAATGCATAAAAATTGAACTGACCAATATAATATTTCAGATAGAAAATTATTTTTTATATAAGATATATTCATTACCTACAAAGATTTGAAGAACAAATAATAATAATCAAGCCCTAAACAAATCTTAAGCTTAATAAAAAACTTTAAAAAAAATTAGAATTAAAAACAAGATTAAAAGAACACAGTTCTTAAAAGAAACTAAATCGTGTAAATTTATTATTAATATAGAAATACGAAAGTAGGAAGATTTTTCTGATATTAACTTCCTCCCATTTTCCATTGTTTTTCTCCTTTTCGTCATCAATTACTTGCCGTCTCCACCTCTGAATCTCAAAATGCCACTTAATTCCTCAAGATGACAACAAATGTTATTAAAAATTCGTTTCACCTAATAAAATTAATGCAATCAAAAAAAAATTTTTTTTCAAAAAAATTCTCCAAGGGTAGCTTGGAGTCATGAGGGACCCCCTTGCCTTAAAAGTAATTAAATTTTAAGAAATTAATGGATAGTAAAGTTGTGCAGTTATTAAAACATGACAATATACAAACTCGTACACGCAGTAAAAAGTTGTATAAAGAATATTTAACAAAAAAATCTATGCTATGATTTTTTTCCTTTCGTGCTGAATCATTACACTATAATTTCAATAACACATTTCCTCGATTAAACTGTGCACATCGTAAGAAATACTGGTAAAACGTGTTTAAAATCGAAATGGCTGTGTATTACTGAAACAATTCTTCGGGGAAAAAAATTTCTGCTTTAATAAAATTAACTATTTATTGATTTTAGAAAATGTCAAAAACTGACTTTATATATATGTTAGCAACATTAAATGAAAGAATTAAGAGCGAATATATCATGTTATTCTTGCCCATAAATTGATTTATTAATTAATTCTTGCCCATAATTTAATTCAATAGCAAATAAGAAAAAAAAAAAAAAAAACGCTGAATATTACATTGAGAATTTTATGATCTGGAGATTTGCATGTGCCTTTCTACCTTTTCGGGATATATCGCCCCTTAGTATGCATTGGCACAAAGAAAATATACTGCATTTACGTACCTGCCAACCTCAGAGGGAAAAAATCAAGAGACACTACTAGCGACATTTTTGCTTGAAATAGAATGTTTAAAACTGTAGTACCACAGAATGACAATTTTGTTTAGATTATACATTCTGAGGATGCGATTTATGTCAAAAAAATTTTACGTTAATTTTTTTAATAAAATATTCATCTACCTTTTAAAGGAACGATAAAAGAATATACTACATGAAAAAAAAAGTTTTATGCCCCAATATTTATTTTATAGGGCAATTTTTATTACACTAATGCAATATATAAGTATTAAATTTATAAAGTTATAATAAAACAAATAAATTTATTTCAGTGACAAATACTTTGTTTGACGAAAATATTTTCCTAATTACATTAATAATAACTAGAAATATTTCTCCTAATTGAACTGCTTATATTAACAGACACCTGCTGTCTGCTCTGAATATTAATTATATGACTGTAAATTCGTAGAGGCATTGGCACTCTAGTGGTTCATCTTCTCGGGGCGGACTGGAAACTCAGAGGAACATATTTAAATAATAGTAATTATATATGTATATATTATTGTATTAGGGCGAAATCTGTCGACTATTTAAGCTCCTAGAACAATCCTATAGACTTTTTTTGGTGAAATTTCGACTTGTTAAAAATTTTTTCACTGAAATTGCCATCAATCATGAGTTTCCCGATAAAATCAATAGAGCATTTACAATTGGCAGCTGTGCATTTACAAAAAAAAGACAATGCTAATTTTCACATAAATATTTATTGGTGATACAACTGATATCAAATATAAATTAATCTGCATGTAGAAATAAGTGGATAAATTATTAATATTTAATAAAACTCTTAAAAAGCACAGAGATCAATTTATAACTCTTAAAATTATAAGCATTTTGACTGCATTTGTAAGAAACTAAGATATATCTTGACAAATTATTGAATTAAACAAAAACTAAATAGAAGAGTTTTATTTCTCTTAATATTTGTGATTTACTTTGAATTTTTTTATTTCAAGATGCATACAAATCATGGCGAGTTTAAGTATTTGTAATATGAAGGCAAACAAAATCAATGATATTCAGATTTTCATGTCACTGCAACTAATTTTAAAATCAAACATAACTTAAGATTTATGCATGTAATTAAGTGAGATGTTGAGGTTTGGCTACAATTTAACAACTACAGTAAAATTATTTCTTATTCAGAAAATTTATAAATTAAATTCTATACTAACATTCTGCTTGAATACCACTACGTGTTTTAAATTCCTGTAATGAAATATTACGAAACATATTACCACGTAAAAGAGTGATATGGTTAAAGAAATTTGATGCATACAATGATCATTTTGGTTAAATTTTGATTTCTGTTTAAAAATAATGGTGTTATCATTTTATAAGATTGTGATACGTGCAAGTTCTCTATAATTAAAAAAGTATAATAATGCAAAAACAAGATATGATTTATTATTTACAATATATATAAACACATTTTGCAAACATACATAGGTAAGAGAAATGGAAAATAAATTTCAAAATGAAAAAGATTGCTCATTTCTGTTTGACATACAACAGAAAAATTTCTGAAACAAAATCAGATACTTTATTTCAGAATATCGACTTCTATAAGAAGAATTAGACTTGCAAACATTCAGCACATGCTATAGATATTCCAAATTCAATGTTGTACATCATCACTATGGTTTTCACACAAGTCAGGCATTGACAAGAAAACTGAATGTAAAATTCAAATCATATCAATACACTAAGTCAAAGCACTTATGGCATAAATAAAGTATTATACAATCATATTAGGTATCATACAATGCTTAAAATTTTATAACTGTGCTCTTACAAATAGATGACTATATTATATATAGAAAAATAGATAAATAAAGCATCATTTCAAAATTTTATGTTATTTTATCTATGATTTATATATATATATATATATATAAAATAAGTTGAATTTATACAATGAAAATTGTGTATTAAGATATGAAAGAGATATAGCAAACTGAAACAGTATCAGAAAATTAGCTTATTTATAAGAACCTTACATTCTTTGAGAGGATGTACATATTTGTTCTGAGATTTAATTATGTCATCCATATAATTTTTATCAGAAGAGCCAGCTTTATCAACATTGCACAGGAAAACAATTTCATCAGTATTTTCTTGCATTTCTAAATTTTGTGGAGAATGTGGCTTTAGGATTGCTTCTTTAGAGACATGGACGTTATTTCTGCTGTGGTTAGGAGGGAATATTAATTTTTCAGGCACAGACTGATTTTGATACTGTGTTAATTTATCGGAAATATCAATCTTTTCCAACTTAACTATGGGAATTTTGTCAACATGCATATCAGTATTAGAAACCACGTGATCTAAAGAATTGTCCATAGTTACTTCAGCAGAATTACTTTCTAAATTAATGTCTTTTAAGCGCAGAATAGGTTGTTTATGTTCCTTTAAAAATTTTGCAATTTCTTGGGAATTTTTAAAAGTTAAAATAGATTCTGAATGAGCATTTGATTTTCTTTTATACATATGAAGCTTAGTCTTTTTAGACTTGAAAAACTGTCTAGTTTTCTTTGGAGAAAAGGAGAAGGATAAATTGCGTTTCGTAAAAAAATTCTTTCGCGTAGAATTTATTCTAGATTTGTAAGATGACAAAGTTGCTTTGCTGAAATTTCTAACATACTGTTTTCTACTATCAAAATTTTGAATTAAGTTTCTTTTTGATATTCTACTTTTCCTAGAGTGCTCTTTCGAATGATCTATTTTATAAGTGATAGCATTCCGGCCATTTTTCAAAACCTTTATTACACATTTTGGAAGAACTGGAGTTTTGAGACTGGAATGCTCAGTAGGTAAGATTTGATCATCAATTCTACTATTTGGAGAGGATGTAATGCTTAAAAGTATTTGTTCATCTTCAGAATTGGGAATAATTTTTGAATTTGTTTGTTTTATTCTTTTAGAATAATTTAATTCAAAATTTCCATTAGCACATTTTACACTAGGTTCTAGAAAGTTTAGTTTTTGATCTTCTGCCAATGAATTAGGAAGTTGCATATTTATGGAGTTTGATGATGTAGAACTTTTTATAGGTGCATAAACATTTTCTGATACAAACTCAATATCACGAGGGATTATTGGTTCATCTGATAAGGCATGGTTATTTTCACTATTTTTTTCTAACGGTGATTTATAGGATAAATGTAGTTTGTCATGTAACAAGGATACTGAAGTTGAGTAGTCTGGATGATGAGATAAATGGGGAGGTGATAATTTTTCATCATTCTTTATCAAATGAGTAGATTTTAACTGCTTTTTCAAGACTGGTATTTGGTGAACCATTTTCAAGTGCTTTGAAAGAGACATCATGGACCTGAACATTTTGAAGCAAAATCTACATTTATTACAAGTTTTTGATAATTTTGGTACATAGTTTGATTTTTCTGGACATGATTTACCACTATTTTCACTAGTTGAAATTAAGTTGGAATAATGTGAATTATTGAGAGCTTTTAGAGCAGATTCTTGACCCCCAACATCAGAAAAAGATTTTGATATTTTAATACAAGATGAATCTGTATCACGACTCTCAACGTTTTCTAATCGCTTATGTATTTTAAAACCTAAATCTTCATTCATAGACGTTTTTCCAGTTTCTAATATATTTTTAAAGTCCAGTAAACAATCATTTTTACCAACAGGTAAGCTTGAGTTATTTAAATGTTGTTTATCAGACAAAATTTGCATGATTTGTGGAACATCAGATTGAATAAAGTTAGAATTTGATTGAACTTTTTCAGTTGGCGAAACATTTTTGACTTCTTTTTCACTCAAAGCATTAATATTTTCATCAAGACTGTTGATTGAAGTAACAGTTACATTGTTTTCAACATTAAGATTTAAAGGTATAACTATAGGTCTTGCATTTGTAATATCATTAATTATGGAAGATCCTGAGCTATATAATTGATTTTTAGCAAAGCTGACATCAGAGTCCTTGTGTATTTCTTTTGAATAATATTCGTTCTTTACTAGATTATTCATAGATGAGTCATCTTTCTTAGTGTCATTATAAAGATTTGTATTATTTGCAAAATTACTTTCAATCATGGTTTTATAAGTCATTGATTCAATTAGGCAATTTTGATTTGAACTGATAGAATTCGTTGAGGAAACAACAGTTTGTTCACTATCTTTATTTAAATTATTAGAAGGAATGAAAGAATTTGATTCAACAAGAGGTGATTTTCCAGAAATATTGGTTTCTTGAAAAGGAAGACCAACATCTGTATTAGACAAATGGGTGTCAGCAGAATTATGTGAATTTCCTGAAGACTTCATTTGTTTTGGCTTATCTTTCTGGTTGGTTGCAAGTCCAAAATCTTCAGAGTTCTTTGCATTTTGGAAACATTTATTATAATCAACAATATTAAAATCTGGATCTTTTAATGTCATATTTTTAATACCTTTTCCAGTAGAAATGGATTTATCTTCTTTCTCATGATGTATTTGATTTGATTTTTCGTTTTTAGATTCAAGTTTTGGAATATTTACAGAATCAGTCAAATTACACAATTTATTTAATAAAGTAGAAGCTTCAGAAAAATTTTCCACTTTAGAATGATTAGTAATACTAGAATTATTTATTTTGAAAGTAGAGGACTGATAATTAATTAAAGAGCTTACAGTAAGTTCATTTCCACAATGATTAATTAAACCATTAGTAGATTGTAAAAGATTTTTATTGTCTTTTGTGAAACGGGAAGATCGTTTAATTCTAGTCGAGAAATTATTTATTTTGCCATTTAAGAAAACATCTCCATGCATTATTTTCACATGACTTTTTAATGAATTGCTAGCCAGTAACTTAAAGCATATATTACACTGCACTTCAACTTTATTCTTCTTTACACTTACATAGCGATGTATTCTACTCATGTGCATCTTTAAATTTCCAAGGGTAGAGTAAATTTTCAAGCAAAATTTGCATCTTGTTTTTGATTTACATCCTTTCTTATCATAATCAATCAACTCATCTTTAACTCTTTTATTTTCTAGAGTTACTAATGATGAACTTTTAGAAATCATTTTTATTATAATTGGTTGTCCAGGATGTTTCGATTTCATGTGATACCTTAAGGCAACTTTACTAGAATAACGCCTTGAACAATATTGGCAAATAAATTTCTTCTTAGAATTTTGTTTATTACTTAAGGGCACTTCATTAGCTATCAATTTTTCAGAATTAACTAATGCTTGAGCTGATGGTTCTTCCAATGCTTGAGGAGTTGGTGCTTCTTCTTTTAGTACTTGTTCAGAGTTACATTCAACTTCTTTAAAATATTCACTCTCTTTGCTATCTAAAACAAATAGATCCTCATTACTTTCAATAATTTCATTTGTATCAATCACATATGAATTCTTTAAATCTGCTTTTCTTGGTTCAAAAGGAGCTGTCAAGCACTGTTCTAATTTAGAAGAGCAGTGAAAAACATTAGTCTGATAATGAGAGGATACATCAGGTAATTCAGAAGAATGTGTGTCCTTTACATTATCAATAGAATTTAACTCAGTACTACTGAAAAGATTAGAGCTATTTAGTTCAAAACTTTCTCCTATATTATAATCTTTCACACAATCATTTTCTGCAGCTGGTATTGACTTTTCAGATTCATTCATGAATACAGAATTGTCTTCGTTTAAATTAAAGTTTGATAATGAACCATCTACACTGTCCATATTTGACTGATATTCTACTTGACCATGTTGAGTTTCAAAATTAATTGGACTATTTTGATCATTTTTAAACAATTCATTTGAATCATGAATTCCATGGTATGTTCTGATGTGTTTATTTAAGTATGATTGAGATGTGTAATTTCTGAAACATAGATGACAAGTATAGGAATTGCTTGTAATTTCCAAATTAGAATTAAAATCCTGTTTGTTTTGAAACTCAGAGGAATAACATAAATTATCAGTTGAATGAGGAAGTTTGTCTTCATTTGTAAAATTTCCCTCACTATTTACATTGCAGTTCTTCTCTGACTCAGTAGCTGATAAAATCTTATCTTTGTTGTAATAATTAGATGGAAGTTCAATATCAGCACATGGTATTTTATTATATTTTTCTTGCGAATTCAAAGCATCTGATACAGAGAGACAAGTATTTGAATCAATATCATCTTCAGTAGGATGAGATGGAATTAAAAGTAAGGATTTGCTTTCATCAGAAATTGAAGATGAGTTATCAGTTTGATTTGAATGATTTATCATTGCAGAATTTTGATGCTTTGATGTATGCTTTGAATGTATTTTAAAAACATGTTGCTTCATATACACAGCAGTTAAAAATTTTCCACAGTAAACACATTGCTTTAAAGGTGCTTTAGGCAGTTTTTTCCTGATTGAAAGAGGAAAATTTATATTTGGGTCACATACTATGTCTGTCCTTTGTACAAACTCAGCACTTGAAGTCGATGGAAGGGTTTTCATTTGATTTATAGATGACTTACAGTTTGGTAGATCTTTATTTATTTGAATATTATCAAAATTACTGGATGAATTTGTGTTATCTTTCATAATTTCTTCATTGTAATTTTTTTCATTTCCAGACACATTATGGCTTAAATAATTTTTTTGGTCACTAGAAGCATCAAACGAATCATAGATTTTAGGAATAGGGACTACTGGTTGTGATTTTTCTTTACTCAACATTCCCATTGAACTATTCACATCAGACAGAGGATGAAAATGTTTGAGGTGTTTTTTTAAAGCATCACGACGACAGAATTTTTTTCCACACACTTTACAGAACATGCATTTATTTAGTTTTCGTTTTATATTTATATTTGTTTCTCCCCTATTTAAATTAAAATTTTTTGATTCATCTATTCTGGAATAATCTTTTGGGCTAAAAGATTCCAAGGACTGAGAAACTTTTGCAGGGCTTTTTTCAGAATTTAAAAAGTCGAACATTTCATTTCTTGTATTGGAAATGTCACTTCCAGTCTGGACCAAAGAACTATCAAAGCTAAATTTTCTTAGATTTGAAATAGTAGAATCAGCACTGTTATTTTTAACTGCAGATGAAAGTTCACTTTGAATGTCTTTTTCTGATAATTTACGAAATGTACGAGAAGATTCAGCACCAAAAACCATTGAATTTTCGACATTTTCAAAACATTCTACAATATTTTTCAATGGTGTATTGTTCATAAGGTTCATGCAAATTTTTAAGTTGTTTTCATTTTGAGAATTATCCATACCATACAAAGCTTCATTTTCCCAATTTTTATCAAAATTATTCATTGAAGATTCTTTTGTAGAATTATAATTTAAAATGTTAATAGAAGAAGTTTTTAAGTCAGAAACATTTTCCTTGTGTATTTTCTGAGGATTGATATCAATTTCTTTGTTTCCATATGAATGGCAATTCAGCATATGTAACTTAAATTCAGAAGCAGGATATGTATTTGAGCAAATTGAACATTTTGTATACACAGGGTCTGGAACTAATACATATGGCTCATCAAATGAATTTTGAAGTGCAACATTACTTCCTGGAACATTAGCCATTCCTTCAGCCTAATAAATAGAAAAAATGAAATATAATTAGAAATATCATTAAAAATTCAAACTGCATGTTATTTAATAAAAAGCAATTTCAGAGGCATAAAGTTAAAATTCATTGTCTATATTTGAAATTATTGAAAAGAATGCATATATGCTCTTAAAATTTCCGAAATGAAAGAAATAATTTTAATTTGTGACAAGAATATTAAAAATACATTATAAATAATTTAATATATATAATTTTGAATAATACTGATATATACCAAAACTTAAAATTTTAAAAATACGATATTCTCAATCATATACAAATGAGAAAGCATCCTTTACAGAAAAGGTTTTGCTTTGGAATAAAAATTTGCTATATTTCAACATTAATAAATATATAATATAGTATACTATATTTGAGAAACAATGTTTAAAATGTTAAATTATTTATGTTAACCCCATCCAGGTTAATTTTATTTCGGGATATTGGGTAAAAACATGTCAATTTTTTTATGGTTTTTTTTCCATACATATATAGTTTTTTAAACATAATAGCATCATTCCCATGCAAAATTTCCTAAATATTAACATAAAAAAATCAATTTAAATAAATGAGTAATTTACCTGCATAGTTGACTTTCTATAAGGCAGAAAATATTAGATTTTGGATTCAATTCACACTAACTATAAATATAAAGCTTAGAATACCTAGTTTTTATCTAGAATTAAATTTTATTTAAATCCTTTGCATTTACATAAATTATTATGAAATTATTAATCAAAAATTGATTGAGCATGATACAATCGAAAACACGGTACTGCACAGAATCCAACATCTCAATCTGGACAATAGAACCTTGTTTCTCTCCTTACCTTCTTTCTTTTACTGTCTCTCTTTGAGCATCAAATAATACACTGTCTTGTTGGATTAGTCTTCTCTGTTGGTGGAATGTAGTCAACAAAGTGTCTTTCAAACAGACGTGAAGGCAGGTGATCAGCAGACGGAATCACTACAAACGTTCAACCTCCTGGGGGGATTTAAACCTGCATAATTTTGAAGCGAAAACGAGAGCGCTAATCATTTGGCTACCAGGTCAGAAACATCGAACCTGGAAGTATCCACTCTGTACGTCATTCTGCTATGGTGAGTTTTTTCTTTTGTTGCAATCATTAAGCACATTTTATAAAGTTATGGAGAAAAAATTTATTTGACACTAACAAAGGCATATATCATCGCCAATGATGCACTGAAACCCATCAACTACGTTATCAAGAGATAAAGAAAATCAGTAAAGGAATGGCTGCTTGTATATTACGCCAAAGAATTCTCATTCGGAAATCGTTTGCCATTCAGTGACAAAGGGTTTTCTCCTTCAGGACCAAACAATGCACGGTGGCCTGTTATAGTGACCTGGAGTGCGGTATTGAAAATAAAAGATGCCTTGGCCTTAGCAGCATTTCAGCAACAACGGGGTCGTCGCTCCAGCCATATCACTCCTCCTCTGCGCTGCTTTCGAATTCCGCCACGATGTCTTTCCAAGTGATCCGTTTCTCTATTAAAAACATTCCATATTCGAACTCGACAAAAAGGCCTGAAACGCTACAATTTCTTTCCTTTTTTATTGTAAAGCTAATTTTTTTCCCTACGTGGGGTTCTTGTCGGTGCCAGAGGGTAACTTGTACAAATTTTTTTAAAAATAAAGTCATCTTGTTTTGGCCTTTAAAACAAAGGTCTCTGAACTAGAAAACTCCTTTTGCAGAAAATTCCACAAAGTGGTACTTTTCAATTGTTTTCTCTACTATTGTTGTTCTACTCAAGATGACTTTTTTTTCCCACCAGATTTTGTGTACAATACATATGAATTCTACAGTTCTATGTCCAGGAAATGGAGAAATATCTTCTTGTAATATTTTTTCCCCTCTTCTTTTAGTGACAACCCCTCCCATAGTTCCATTGTAATCCCCTACCACTTTTGGTTTCATTTTTGTTTTCTTCCTGCTGGTAACTGCAATCATCTGTGTTAGGCACAGTGGAAAGTAGTGCTACATCCTTTTTGCCCTTCCATTTCAGGACCATGACTTTCCCCTTTTGATATGCAGTAATTTATCCCTTTTTACACTTCTTTTCTTTTAGCTCAATAGGCATACCTATCCTGTTTAGGCGAACTATGCCATATACATTGGTTTTATAGGATATTAGCAATTCTGCCAGTTCTTGGGACATATAAAAGTTCAGTAGTTACACAGTGCCCTTTGTTCAAAAGGGGATACAATAGTGTCATCACGATTTGTGAAGACACAGGCAAATTTTTGAATTGCTCATTCACAATGGTTACCTTTGCTGTGTAGTTTATGCCAAATCTAGCTCTTTTGAGTGGCATATATTGCATTCAACCAAGCCGCCCCTTATACAACATCAAACTTTCATCAATAGAAATGTTTTTATTTAGAGAATATGCGCTTGTAAATTTTTCATTCAAACACTCCAACAAAGGTCATATTTTACACAATTTTGGATTAAGGTGCAATTTGGGATCATAAACCTCGTTGTCCGCAAAATGAAAAAATTGCAACAGGAGTTTGTATCTTCTGTTTGAAAGAAGTTACCCAAATATAGGTGTATGAAATATTTCTTTTTTACACCAATATAAATCTTCAGGCTTTTTCACAATTCCCTGTAAAGTGATAACCACTAATAATATCCTAGTTTCATCTTCTGTAGTTGGATACCATTTCTGAACCCTTGATTCCTTTTTCAATTCATTTTTTCTTTCAAATACTGAGAAGCATAACGATTTGTTTCATTAAATATAATTAGTTCCCTCATCTAAAAAATATTCAAAGAACTGCAAAATATTGTCACTGTCAGGATAAAAATTTAGTCCTGGATCTCCTTGATATATAAATTCTGGGGAAGCAGGATTTGGTGTATCTGTATTTACTTCACACTACTGACAAGCAGCACTCAAGCTTTCTGAATCGGAATCACTTTCTGTTTCAGAAGTACCGAAATCAGAACAATCAGATTCTGAAATATCCAAATGGTATTCATTTCCAAAATCAACATCTGAATTGGAACCACTGGAATCAGAATTAATATATCCTGCCCAATTCATTTTGAAAAAATAAAACAAAATGTTATGCAAGCACTCAATGATTCATGGCAAAGGCTGGATGCAAATAAGGGAGAATTCGCTGGAAAACTGATGCCAGCAAAATTTTGGCAAACAAGTGATGTCAGAAACTGTTACAAAGGCATTCCAAGAGTGATACTTACTTTTATCTCAAAGCTACAGCTGAAAACATTGCATAGTTATACCATCTAGTGGCCAGAAAAGTAAACAAAAGCATTCAAAACCATAAAAAGCACATGTGAAATAATTAGGAAAAGACTGATTGCACAGTGTAAAATTTCACAGTGCCCGAGCTACACTTGGGATGATCCAGGATGGTACATTTCGCCAGCCTGACCTCAGATCGGGAAAACGGGAAGGTGTTAAGAAATATTTTCAACAACTCAAGAAATTTGAATTTAAAAAAAACTGGTTTTACAAGTAAATAGTAGATCTGTAAAATAAAAATTTAAAGGACACGAAAAACTAGACCTTTATCTAAAATTTAAAATACAAATACAGTGAAATGTATTGAGAAATTTTTCAATACATATATAATTATTTTCAATACATATATAATAATATAATATTACATATATATTTTCAATACATATATAATATTCAATACAATAATAAGATAGAAACAATTTTAAGGAAAATTCATTTTAAAACTGCACATTGATTTCATTATTTATAATGGAGTATCCAAAAGCCTGCTGTTTTTAAAATCAAGACAAATGTGTTTAATTTTCTAAATCAAATAAAACTTTAGTACACAGATACACTGAAAATTGATTCAAATATTATTCAAAAATTTTCTAAGAAAACATCTTTATAAGTAATTTCTAAGAATCAATTGATGTTAGGTCTACAATGAAACAATACAAAAATATGAAGTTCTAATTGTAATTCGTTAATAAATATTTATAAGTTAAAATAACATTAATTATCATAGAACAAGTACAAAAAAAGGTAGAGATTTGAAAATTTTTTATCTGAATTTTGTTCATTTAATAAAGCTAATTATAATTGGTTAATTGATTATTTATACTTATGATAAAATTATTTTATGTTATTTTTATAAATTTTTAATAGCCTATTTTAAATTGACAAATTAAATGAAGATTAACTTATAATTTCAAGAAATATTAATTTTTACGTAAAATGAAAAATTTCTAGTGAAAAATACTATCATAATTTCAAGATTTACAAGTTAAAAAAAGTAAATAGAGTAGACACTCATATTTATGAACCTTTAATTAATTTTTTGTGCCATGCAACTTTCTTTTTTTTATTATCTATTTTTGTTCCATTTTTTCATTTTAAGGTTGGGAATATGGACAGAAATATTTTGGGAGAATAATAAGTTCTTCAAATTACAGAAAATTAATTGAACTTCTTGTATGGAAGTTTCAGAAGCAATCTGTAGAAATCGTTCATCTAATCTACACTCATTTTATCAATAATGTATCACAGTATAAATCAATAGCTTCAGATGCAAATTTAATAGGTACTTTTAAAAGGAGCATTATAGCTTAGAATGGTCATATAAAAATGACATTCTGTGTGAAATGTACTTGTTAAACTGTGTATGAAATGATCATATATGATCATTTTGTGACACATGCAGAATTTTTATATATATAAAATCAGCATATCTGAAGAAAGCCATGAATATTTATTGAGTGAATAAGAGTTACTCATTCATGTGAACTTCATTCCCACTTATGTTCAATTTTAATTTCAAGATTTTTTGAACACAGATTTTATTGTAACTTGCACATAAGAAATATTAAAATTTTAAATGATATGAAAAGTATAAAGAACTTTTAGATACCAAACAATAAGAAACTGATGTAGTCCAATATTTGCCAGCGAAGTAAAAAAATGAATGACCAAAAAGATTGAGCTTACTTTTTTGAAAATCATAAAATGCTTTCATATATTAAAAAATGGATAATGTATAAATGTATTTTAAAAAATTTTATTTTGAAATAGGAAAAATATGTGAAACCTTATCAGATTTTTCATTAATACAATGGGAATAAAAATTGCTTTTTTTTGCATTTGTTAATTTTATAATATATTTTAAATAATTTTCTCTAGTAGTAATTTATAAAGAGTTTCATTTTTAAAAAAAGTTTATTTTAGATCTAACACATAATTTGCTATTTTATGAATTTTTGATTTTAAGAACTATTTTTCCAGTTCTTACAAATTCATAAAAACAAATACCTACTATATAATTAATATACATGATTTTTTTGGCAAAATTTGTAAAATTCTTAAATTAAAGAATAAATTTTTTTTATATTTTTCTATATAGATAACAATTTTTTAAATATTAAAAATTATTTGATAAATATGCTTAAAATAAGATTAAATTTAAAAACAATTTTGAAATTAAAATTTTTTAAATTTGGAAAATTCTAACAATTGTTTTACTTTTTTTTTTGAGGCATCAATTTAAAAAACATAAATGCAACTATTCTAAAATGTAAAAAATATAAAAAAACAGAAGATGAATAAAAGCTGGCTTGAATCTTTTGGATAGTGACAGGTTAGAAAATGATTTAAGTTACCTGCAAATACTGCTTCTGAAATTCCAAGCCAGAAAAAATTTCATAATATGGAACTTTTTCAACAAGAATCCATATGTAGAGAAAATACCATAAGAAGAACAAAACAGTACATAATATTGTATATGAAGGTTATGTTCCTTAAACGATTGACCACACACACAATTTAGGAATTCTTGATATTAGGAAATTATACCTTAGCTTATATGGGAGCTTTCTAACTTCATTAACAAAGTGGGAGACTAATAAATGGAACTAGATTATTTTAAATTTGTGTGTGTGTGGCATAAAATGCTTTAGCAGAGGTGCCTCAAATTAAGTTCAATTAAAGTTTCGCTTATTTTAAGTTTATTAACTGATACAATAATTTTTCAATAGCACAATTGTAAATATATTAAATGTCAATGTCATTAAAAAATGATAGATATAGACATAATTGATTTTCATTTGCATGGAAAACTCAAAAGAATACCATATACTGAAATTTGAGTGCAAGTAGAGAACTAAGATAAGCAAAAATTTTCAAGGTTATTTACAGTTACACTATTCTATTTTGGATACACTTAAAAAAATTGTTTTTGACAATGAAATTTGAAAATTCAGAACTACAAATAAGCATATTAATAAATGTTGGCTTTTGATAAAGCATTAAATTTACAACAGGAAAACAAACTTAGCTTAAGATATAATATATCAATTTTATTTTAAACATTTGACTTGTCTTTTGTTGCATTCAATTTATATAAGAAATAGTTTTCAGTATATGTTGTTCTGCCTGGGCTCCCCATGACTTAGGGTATGACACCGGCTTTTGGCGCATAAGAGCCTGGTTTGATCTGAGCCACTGTTGAATGGATGTAGGCGTGGCGATTCTACCTTAAGTACACACTTGTTACGATAGGTGCTTGGGAGCATTCCAGGCTTCCTTTTTTTCAGGAAAATATTTGATAGATATTTAAATGCCTTATAACAGCCAAAGGACATTAGGCAAACCACTACACTGTATTCAAAGTGCTTATATTCTATATTTCAGCTAAAAGAGGCCAAATGGTAAGATGCTGCTCATCAGAGCAGAAGGTTCTGGGTTTGATGAGGTTCTGAGATGTATATTCTGCTTTCTGCATGAATATCTGTTGAGATAAATATGTGAGAATTTTCCAGGCTTTCTCCCTTATAACTCATGAATACAAACTACTATCTAGAAAAAGTTCTCCAGGGAAGGCAGTTTATGCAGTGGACATTAAAAATACTTAGCAGGTATCAAAGTGTTCTGCCACTACAACTGAAATATAGTAGCAATAAACAGTTTTTTCATTTATTTAAATATTTCTGATAATATAATTTTATAAGTATGTAGTAAATTGAAACAGGCACAGAAATCAAAATTTTCATGAATTTAAAAAAGAATATTCTATATAATTGTTTTGTGATTTTGCCATTTAATGACAGTGGATTTTAAACAAATATTTTGTAAATGAAGAATAAAGAGTTCACATTCAATTTTTAAATGCCTATCAGTTATTATTAATAAGAGTAATAAATTAAAAAGTAAAAATTATTTTTCTTTTAATTAGTTTGTTTAAAAAAGAAAAATTGCACATGCAATTCATTACCTCTTAAATAAATCAAAGGGACAAAATTAGGCATTTCATAATAAACCAATTTTACGTTCCCCCTGATTTAAGCTCACAAAATCTTTATTCATTCAAAATACACATTTTGTTTAACAAATTTTAAATCAATAGAAATTATATATATATAGGATAACTGTTTGAACTGAACAAACAGAGATAACTGTTTGAAAAAATATTTTACGTGTCAACTAACTAGAATCATTATGACAACTGAAGTTAAAATAAAATTTAGAGCACATTACAAAAGAATATCACTGTTAAAAATATAATACAGTCCTTGTAATATAAACTATATGGATCAAATAAATCATGCAAAAAGTAAACATTTTTATTGAAAAAAGGAATCTAATAAATGTTTTATAAAATTTTAACTTTACACAGAAAATCTTATTAAACTAAGTAGACATGAATGAAACAAAAAGTAAAATTTTCTTTATGCGACTCATATTCCAGAGAATTTTCAAAATTTAATACATTCATTAAAATTGAATACTTGTTTAGATTTTATATGGAAAAATTAAGATATTGGATGGTAATAAAAAGGTTCACAAATTTAAGTATACTACAATATTTTTCCCATCAATTTCTTTCTATAAAGAGTATTTAAAATTTTAAGGATTTGGAAACTTAATTTGACAGTTTTTGTATTTCATTATATATGATATTATATATAGGCAAATACTGTACTCTTCTAAAATTACTGCAAATGTTAAACTATAACTACAATAATTTTAAAGTTAATACAATAAATGTCTTTATTCTAATAAAGTATAAATGGGTAGTATTTGACAATTTTCTCCATTTTTCAAACAGATTTTCACAATAAATTTAATAAGAATTATGAGGAATTCCTTTTAATCAAACAAATTTGAAAATATAATAACAAAAAAGATAGTAAATTTTCCACTAACTATAACAGTTGTGAAAATGGGTAAAACTTTATATTAGTCGATTACAAGATCCTTTTTTACAACTCAGCAGCAGAATGAGAAACCTTGTATTAAAGATAATAAAAAATATTATATAAATTCTCCGAATTAATGTTTCAATGACTATACAAGAGTTACAAAACAAAATGAAACTCCTTGAGTAATTCATTTCATAATCTGAAGAAGACAAAAGAGAGTATTTTTTGTTAGGAAATAACTATATTAAATTTAAAATAAATAAAAAAAAGAATAAAGCAAATCATTAAAATTGGTAAATTAATTTATTAATAGAAAATTAGATATTTAATCATTTTTTTTAAATTATCATAATATTAAAAATGCAATGAAAAAATAAATAATTTACATTAAATACAAATCAATGTAAAAAAATGCTTACATGAATAAATTTGTAATGAATGTAAGTACTGCACAAGATTTTCACCTTCATCCTAAAAGTAATGATGCATAAAAAATTTCTGACTATCTTGTGCTCTCTTTAAAGATACCTAATGTGTAAAATTAAAGCAAATAATTTGAAGAAAAGCTGTCAAAGATAAATTTCAATAAGTGTAATAGATTTTAGCTATATAAAAAATTTAGATTAAAGTAATAATATTTTTTTTGAAAATTAATTTGATAAATATAATTGGTTTTTCAATAAAGTATTAAATTCTTTTTAAATAAATAAACCAAGGATACAGAAGTTTATTTTCTTTACATCAGTGAAAGTAATACTTAAAAATATATAATATTTCAATAGTATTATTATAATTTGTTATTTTATTGGAAAACATACGATAATTAATAAAGCATTGCTGACATATCTTTAAGCTCTATACCAGATTTTAATTAAATAATAAAATATATCACTTAAGTTAATTAACTTCAGAATATTAAAAATTTTGTATGCCTACTCATTCATCTGTAATTTCATATTTGGTTGAAAAAATGACCAACAGTTCTATAGGCAATAGTAATTTAACAGTTTATATGCTTGCAATTCAAAGCTTTTTCCCCACTATTTAATATAACAAAATTTTTCCTTCAGAGAAACAGTAGTAATTTAACAAGCAATAACTTAAAACATATTTTTTACATTTTTTCTAAAAAATTTAGTTTTAGGAATCTAGGATTTTAAAATTTTTTGTATACCTGGCATTTAAGACTATAAAATTTATTTTAAAATATGTTACACTGATGCACTTATTTTTACAGTAGTAAAAAGCTAACTTGAGCAGACCAGAATTAAGAGAGAATTATTCATAATTTCAATATCTGACACAGCATTTAATAGTATTTTTTAATAACTGAAAATGTTTAGAAATGGTTTTAAGAAAGTAAATAACAATACAATAAAATCTGTATTCAAATAGACAATGTTAGTTAATTCATTATTGTTTAAAATTTGTATATTTGAAAAATAAATACTTGGATATAGAATACCTTTCTTTTAAACAATTAAATGAATGCCAAAATCATTGTATTGTAATCAATCCATATCACTTATTTCAGAAACTTCTAAGAGGTCCTTAGAATTATTTTTAGTTCTAGCAATTCATATGAATGGAAAATATTTTACAAGAAAAGAAGGTACTAGTCACAGGGACAAGAGCTTCATAAGACTCAAATTTCATGAAAAGTTAGTTGAATACATCAATATTTTGTTACATAGAAATTTTTTGTCTAGTTCATGAAGTAAAAAGAGAACATCACACTATTTTAAGAAAACTGTACAAAATAAACAAAGACAGAATAGATAGTTGTACACTTTTGAAATTGTGCTGAGTTGATTATACTGTGCTGTGCTGTGTCTGAAAATTTAACCAGTATATATTACATTCAAAAATGCAAGCAAATTAGATTCATAATGTGAAGACTTTGATTGTTAACATAAAATAAATTAACATTTCCATACATATTTCAGAATATATTTTAAATCTCAAAAAGATTTAATGCAGATAGGTTAAGATGTATATGGAATTTGAAAAGTGAAAAAGGATATTCATTCATCTATTAAATACAAGAAATTTGGAAATTTGTTAAACAGTCGATTAACAGAACTGAGATTTAGAGATAAAGATTGAAACAGTATTGCGTAAATTTACAAACAATAACTTAAGTAACATAAATTCTATTGGTTAAAATTAATAAAAATGCTACAAATTCAAAAAATTATTACAATATAATCTGAACAGCAGAAAAAAAATTATTTTAGAAGATACATATCAGTTTAAATTTAAGATTCCACTAGAGAATAAGGACATTTTAAGGCTTTATTAATAATATAAGATCTCAGAAAAGTGTAAGATTTAAAAAATACACAACTATCATGATTCCTAATAAATATAATTAGCAAAAACTTGACTTTGGAATCCAAGCAGTAAAAATTAAATATCGATAATGTTACTGTTAAGGAATTCATTGATAGTTGCAGTAAATTTAAATAATATTGTTGAATTTTTCAAAAATAAATGTATGGTTCAAGTTTAAAAATAATAAACCTAAAAACCTGCTTCCACATAATAAAAATTCTAGGCAAATTATCTGTTACATCACAAGTTTTTTTGTTTGTCTTAATCTAATATATTTAAAAAACTCATTCCACACACAAAAATAGATTGTAAGGGACATTTTTTTCAAGAATAAATTGTTTTTTTTTTTCATCTCAAATTACTTGAAATAGCAAATATTTAATATAAAAATTTTCATTCGACAAAATATTGAAATTTTTACAAATATTGTAAAATGATAACAAATTAAAAAAATTATGGTTAATTGTTTTTTAGAATTTAACTTAAAATCATAAGTTAAATAATATAATCATGTAATTCAGAATTCAGATTCTTACATTATGGGTGAGAAAATAAGCTCTAATCATTATAATTGTATTATAACATCATGTGTTTAGGTAGCAATGGATTAT